>JABFEA020000017.1:14875221-14911006 GCA_019775915.2 Cyphomyrus plagiostoma | reverse complement strand
CCGGACTGGGGAAACAAACTGAAACGCGGACTTAATACAGAGGACTAATGACAACAACCAGAAACAGCTGATCACACAGGGATTTCACACAAGGTTAACGAGGGGGTGTGGCACACGGAAGGAGCGGACGATCGGGGCAGGACAGGGATGATGTTCGGATAAGATCTTTGTTGTTTTGGAAGCCATTAAGAAAAAAATGCTCTTCTTGTTTTATCCTGTTCATTTTGTGTTTCAATGCTAAAAAAACATATTTAGGTGTAATTTTGGGTGGTCGGGAACCAATTAATTGGTTTTCCATTATTCCTTATGGGAAAAATTCAATCAGAAGTCGAACTTTTTAGGATTCGATCCAGAGTCCGGAACAGATTAAATTCAAGAACCGAGACACCACTGTATATTTAAGTTCTGTTGGAATTTTATTAAATACAACAGCAAATTCTTTTATTTCAATCGCAATTACCATACTTAAAAGAATTTGTTTAATTTAAGGCATTTCTTAATTTTTCAAAATTTAATTAATTAAAATCTGGTGGATTTCATAATTTTAAAAATATATAGTTATTTCTATTTCTAGTGAAAATTTCAGGTAAACTAGATAGTCTGTTTTTTTAAATAACCTGTAAATTAAATTGCGTTTTTTTATTTTCTGTGTTTCTTCATTGCCCCCTACAGGAAAACAATGGCTCCAACAGCCATGTGCGCTCAATGGTGGAATTTGCATTAGCTCTGATGGCTAAGCTGGAGTTAATAAACACACATTCTTTCAACAACTTCAAACTCAGGATTGGTGTGTACATGTCGATTTCATGATCCTGACTTGTACACTTCACGTTTATATAGATAAACATACCTAGCATAGATAAACATACCCAGCACACTGGCCAGTCATAAAACTGAAATACATCCTTTTATAATATTCTGCTTACAATTTGTCATAGGAATAAACCATGGTCCAGTGATTGCGGGGGTGATCGGTGCCCACAAGCCCCAATATGACATTTGGGGGAATGCTGTCAATGTGGCTAGCAGGATGGACAGTACTGGAGTCCTGGACAAAATTCAGGTCAGAAAAATGAAGAGAAGGGGGCAGGAATGAACACAGGAGCATGTCCAGAGTCTGATCCTTCTTCTTGGCTGCTTTTCCGGTCCCCTGTAGGTCACTGAAGAAACGGCAGAGGTGGCCCAGTCTCTGGGCTACAGCGTGACACTGAGGGGAGTCATCATGGTCAAGGGAAAAGGAGAGCTCACCACCTATTTCATCAACACTGACCACTGACATTTTATTTTACTGGAACTTGAGAATGATCAGTAATTGTCACTGTTGATCAGTGGGCGCGTCAGTGGGCAATGCTCCTGTAAAAACCAAAGATTTGAAGAGTGAATGAATGGACCTGATTGTGTACTGGACTGGAGACCAGAGTTTTTGCAGTACACTGCAGTTGTACTCAATAGTTACTTGAAGCTTTTTGATTAATTTATCTCTTGAAAATAAATTTACATTAAAACTGGAAGCTAATAGGTAAAATAATGATAAAGTACAGAATGGCGTGGTGGTGCAGTGGTTAGCACTGGTGTCTCTCACCTCTGGGGCTGGGCTTGGAGTCTCTGCCAGGGTTGTATGTATGTGGAGTTTGCATGTTTCCCCTGTGTCATTGTGGAGTTTCCTCCGGGTGCTCCAGAGTCCAAAAACATGCGAAGGTGAATTGGACCTACCAAATTGCCCATAGGTATGTGTGTGACACCTCATCCTGGGTTATTCCCTAACTTGTGCCCATACGCACCAGATTCCCATGACCCTGAATCGGACAAGCAGGCATAAAAAAAAATGGAAGGATGGAATAATAGGCTGCATCATTGTAAACATAGCAATGTGGTTTCACTAAAGACACAGCAATGTAACGAGCTTAAAAGTACAGAATAGACAAAGTACAGAATGATGGGAATGTTGCTCTTGGCATGATGACCTGTTTCTGTTGGAAGAAACCACAAAATTACGTTTTGCTCCACCATTTTCCTTTTAAAAAAAGCAGGGCAGGAACCATTATAATATACCTCAGTAAGTGTAGCTTAGGGGTGGACAGGATGCTATCTGACAGCAAAAGGCAAACAAAAAAAATACTATGTTTAAATTTGAGCTAAACCTCAGGGAAGCAGAATGAACAATAAGTGCTTGCGTGCTTGCTGGTTGCTGAATGGTGATTGAAATCAAAAACCACGCAGATCATGGGAACACTGAGGTGGTCGTGTTTTACTTACATTGTGCTCTAACTGTAGTCATGTATTTAATCTCAGAAAAAAAGTAAATGTTTTATGGCAAAATAGGTTTCTCTCTGTGGGTCAGTCTTATTTTAAAAATTTGTACCCTTTTAGTATGTCCTGTCAGAACCTGAACGTCCACCCTACTTTTATAACACTGTTCTATGAAGGACATTTAGCCTGTTCAAGCACTCAAAATCCCATGAATATGTGAATGTTAAATTAAATGAATAGAAAAATAAATATTTAATTTTCTATTAAACCAGTTGCATTAATTCTAAGTGCACATCTATTTCTGATCAGTTACTGGAGGTTGAGTTCAGCAACACCTGACTCCTTAATCAACGTAGCAACACCTGCCTCATTAGTATGTTGCTTTGAACAACAATGACTCTCAAATGACTAAATATAAATAAAATATTATTATAAATATATCGATAGACTAATAATAGTGATACTTTACATTGTGATGGAGAAATTTTCTTTTCAAGTATCCTATTAAACTCTCCATGAGACACACAGACACATACAAATGACAGCAAGCTTGGGGGTTACAGCAGCAGGTCAGTCAATATCTAGCACTCCTGGAGTAACTGGAGTTAAGGGCCTTTCTCAAGGACCCAACAATTGCCTCACTTTTATGTTCTCTCTGTGCTGTTCAGATTCCCTTCTTGGCACTGACTATACTGCAGTTGAAAGATATGCAGTTAGGTGTAATTTCACATATTGTGTGCACACGTGTGCCTTACAAGGAATCAGACATTATATTTGTAAATTAAAACGTACTTTAGCCCTTACAGTAGTGCACAAGGAGGCCCCTTCTGGTAACTACATTAAGAAAACACCTTAATAAGATGATGCTTCATCAGTAGTATGGAGTTTCACAGCTGCCTACTTCAGTCAGCTGGCTGGCCTGAGATTTTCTGTTTGAGACAAGACTGCATACGCATTTGCCTTAAGTAAATCTATAGGGTTTGTAAACTGCCCCAAAGCTTTTAATGTAGCTAATTGTATAATATTGATATAATATAATAATAATGATATACAGATTTTATAATAATATAGATTTGCTGTAAGATTTCTTGCATGAGCGCGAGTCTGAAAGCGTGAGTGTCAGGTCAGATGCGTGAAAACTGGAAACCCTGGGTTGTGCAAAAACAAGGAATATTGGTAGGAGAATGGTCATTTGTCCCAGCTAATGTTAAAATAAGACTGTGATCCGATATAATCGTTAGTTTTGTCGTGAAGTAAACATCTAAATAAATCAACAAACACACAAGTCATCATATTTCTGTATTTTATGGAACACTTTGGTAATTTCCTTTCGTTAAGTTTCACCTATAACGATTGAGAATGAGTGGAATTTCCCCCGCTCAGAAATCCGCACACCCATTGGTCAGTTTAGTCTGGTGCAAAACTTTTCTGAGATGCCATTGGCTATTTTTGATGTCTATCAGACATTTCCTGCTTTTGACGATGGGCTTTGTTTTTGTGATTTAAAATTGTATAAGTAGGAGAACAGGGAGACAACCAGTAATGTAAGAATACGTTTAATAAGACGTTAATAAATTAAATGTTAAATACATCACTACGTATTTTGCTGGTACCGAGGTTTAACGAATTGTTCGTTTGTTTCCACATTCTCAACAGGAAGACAGCTAAGGCGTATGCTAAGTTATTGCAAAGTAAATCGAACGTAATGATTTTGGTATCATTATAATAGACACACACAATTATGGTAATTTCTTATTATCATCGCGGGTGGGCAGTCCAAATATACTACATTTTAAGTGTCAATATATTTTTAGTTATCCATAAGACAACTTTTCATGGTTTCAACAATTTTTTTGGTAGTTAAGGAGCAGACGCTCTCCGCAGTTTGTTCTCTTTTATCAGCGATGACGTATCAACTACTTCCTTGTAATAGAAAGGGCGAAAGATGGATTAACGCTAACATTTGTTTTTAGATCTCAGTGTTATGACCCTTGGACAACACGCTCATGTCCGGAGCCACTGAACGAAACAGGAGGCATCGCCCCCTGAAGATGTATCTGGTACATTCCGACTATAAAGTTGAGGATCATCTGGAGGGTGCCATTCGGCTGCCACGGGGGAGTCTTTGTCAGGTGCAGGAGGATGGAAAAGGTGATCAGTTTTGGGTCAAGGTAAGATTGTCTAGATAACTCACTTGTGAGCTGCACCAGTTTGTTATCACTCCATTATAACTTTTTAACACACACTTAAGCTATTAACAGAATAGTTTGCTACCCTGTATTACATAACTCCTACTCCCTCATTTTAGGTGTTGGATTCTGGTTCGCTTGTTAAGATTGATAAACAGGCGCTAATAGATGTACCTGGTGAACTGTCAGGACTGCTGGAGGCTGTCGTAGATGCCGAGTCCCGCTTCCAGCTGTTTTTTAAGCCCCACCGACTGAAGCGGTTAGCTGCCCTGCCTGTTGGAGCAGAGGTGAAGGTGCAGGTGGGACAGCTGGGCGAACTGGATGGGGTGCTGCGGTACCGGGGTCCGCTGACAGCTGGCAGTGCAGCAGTGCACTTCGGAGTTCAGCTGAAGGTAAGGGACAGTTCTGTCGACAAATTCCCTAAGTTTTTGCCTATGATATTCGTCAGCAGATTTTTATCTTGATCTGTCTTTTTTGTTCAGCATATTTATGCAAGATATAAAGACTAACTTCTCTCCCATTTCTCACCTCTTCAAGTCACCGGCTGCAGGGAGGGGAACAAATAATGGGTCCTATAAGGGACACCAGTTCTTCCAATGTCCGGAAGGCTGTGGCGTCTTTGTGGCGGCCAGTCGAATTTTCCCGCGGTCATCTCGGGCCAGCAATGCAGACGCTGTCTTGGCATGCGTCCGTGAATTCGGTCCCACCCGAAGCACAATCCAGGCCCGCACGACCGACTCCGTTCCCAATATCAGCTCAGCACCCCAATTGCTGGTTGGGCATAGGGTGTGTTTCCTCATGGGACAGAACCCTGTGAGTGGAGAGGTTCGCTATATTGGGCCCTTGCCAGGGAAGACCGAACCATATCTGGGACTCCTATTGGTTAGTATTGTTTCAGAGTTTCAGCATTTCCTTTTCACTGTGGTAGAAGCACAAGCAGTCATATTTGTGCATGTATTTGTGCAGGACAGCCCTGTGGGATCGTGGGATGGCTGGTTTAAGGGGGAGTTTCTTTGTGCTGTGCCCTCCCCCCAGTATGGGCACCTACTGCCTTTGGCTAAAGTGTCCCTAAGTATGGCACCACCCACTGCAGAGTCACTAAAGACTCACTGCCAGGCTCCAGGTAGTAAATTCCTATTTGTCATATCCACTTGACTGATTTGTGTATCATACCTTTTCACCGTGGTTACACCCAAAGGTGTGCTCTGTCTGTGCTCTTTAATTCTCATTCTTTCCCTATTACTTAGTGTCCCCTTCCTATCCATCATTCAACGAAACAAGGACCCACCACTCTCCAACACGCACAATCAACCCCAAGCCTTCCCATAACCCTTCATCCCTACTGGTCACCAAGCCTCAAGGCTCATCCTCCTCTGCTGTCACCGACAAATCATATCACTGCCCACGGTCTCCCACCAAGATTGTGCCAGAACGCAACGAAGTCCAAAGTGAAAGGGGGGCAATGGAAATGGGGCTAGAGGTGGGCTGTATGGTTGAGGTGAATGACCCCCCTTTATATGGGGTAATCCGCTGGATTGGTGAAATCAGTGGCATCCCAGAGCCCGTAGCTGGACTGGAACTGGTGAGACCCCTATCCACCTTTTTGTCCCTGTGTTTGTGTCTGTATCTAGATCAGGGTTCCCCAGTTCTGGTCCTGGTGGGCCACAATCCAACACGGGTTGCAGATTTTCCTTCTCAAACATACCTACTAAACCTGGTAATTAGCTTGTTAAGGTGGGTGTTGAGCAGGGATATCTACAAATTGTGCTGGATTCTGGCCCTTCAGGAAGGGAATTGGGGATTCCCGATCTAGACTGTGTAAGGTTCTTTTCTGGTTTCAGTCTTTTGCCTGTTTATGTGTGTTTGTATGCCTAGCTGGAAAGCAAATAGCTGTAACGACCGGAAAACATAGATGCTGTCAGACTAATATACTGGCCAAGATTTGATTTTGAGGCGTCTGAATATCCTTAACTAAATTTGGAGTAACATCTGATATAACATTTTTCTTTATTTTTCTTTAGTTTTGTAAGTGAAGATATTTTTATGTAAGAGAGCACAATTTTCCACCCCGTTTTGTCCAGGACCAGGAGTTAACCGCAGCGACAGATGGAAGTTACCTAGGCGAGCGCTACTTTCGTTGTCCGGCCAACAAGGGGCTATTTGTCAAACTCCGGAACTGTAGGCGCGACTCACGGTTCCCTGCCCCAGAGACGCCAGCTAACCAGGTGCAGCGGTGCAACTCCATAGGTGCAGTATTCTCCTGCAGAGTTTTCAGCAAGCTCCATGTAATGAACACTTTTGGTCAGCTGAAGGTAGAATTGAAGGTGTAGTGTGATCATTAGGTTTACTGTACTTCAGGAGCATATGTAGGGGCAGGACAACAGGAGCACTGCCTCCAGCTGAAAGCTGATTGGCCTCCGGAGTCCCTCCTCCTCTGTCACGCATCAATTCAAAACATGTCATTGGCTAATGATAAGGTTGTCCAATCTGTATGAATTAAGGCCCTTCTTATGCCCTGCTCCCAAAGAGGCTTGAATCGCCCAGGTTGTACTTATTCTACAAGCTATATTAACATGACTAAGGCACTCAGCTGACCTAATGGGTTTTGAAGATGGCGATTTCGTCATCACGTTACACAGTGGTAGTCCTGTGCCTGAATAATGCCTTGCTAATGGCATACACTGGCTTGCATGGTGGTGACGTTGCCCCATCCTCCAGCTTTTGCAGATTGGAGCAGTGAGCGTGTGGTGGAGAACACGCCCTCCCTCTATGGTGTCTTGGCCCAGGAACGTTACACAGGCTGGAAGAAAGGCATACAGGGCCACCTGAACTCCTGCTATCTGGACGCCTCACTCTTTAGGTGAGGGACACGTTTGCTTTTCCCGTCTGCTTCCATCTATGCATCCATACATCTTCCATCTTCTGACCTCTTATCCTGAGCAGAGACTCGGTGAGACCTTCCCGTGTACTCCTCTCCTCATATTTGCTTGTTCTATCTGGGTTCCAGTCTGTTCTCCTGCTCGAGCTCAGCAGACTCAGCCTTGTTATGGCCCTTAGGGCCCCAAGATGGCCCCCACTGCTGCCACGCCCAGGACCTGCTGCGCTGTGAGATTGTCAATCCTCTGCGCAGGTCAGTGCAAAAGAAAAAAAAAAAAACAAAGAAAAACAAAAAAGCTGGATGGCTGATTCTGAGGTGCGAGAACCATCATGAACGGCACCAATAATAATACCATGATCAAATTGGCGTAGGTCAGGTATCTTAGGCGTTATAGGCATTCTGTTACACCCACATGAATTATTATTTGGAAGAGCATGCATTTTTTGCATTAGTACTGGCCACTAAGTGTGTGTGTGTTTGGGGGAGGGGGGGGGTATATGTATATTGCATTGTGGGAATCAAATGTCCTTACTATGTGATAAAAATCAGTTATTTTAACATTTTGGGGACCATTTTTCTGTGCCACAAGAGGAAACTCAATTTTATAAAAATCTGTGATTGCAAACAAAAAAACTAAGAATTTTCTGTGTTTTGTTTGGTTACTTCTACTTACGAGTAGAGCTGGGTAGGGGTTATGGTTGTCATTGTTTGGATTAGGTTTTTTTCTCATAGAAATGAACGAAGGCTCCCCACAAATGTATGAATACAATATTAAGACATGTGCTTAACAGGCATGGGTATGTCTGCGCCAGTAAGACTATGGCCTTGCGGAGATTGCTGGAAGCAGAGAGTTCCGATACAGGCTTCACCAGCCAGGAGAAAGGTCAGGCCTCACCGTGTGTTTCAGCATCTGTCTCTGTGTCCTTCTCACCTTCATCTGTTCCCCCACTTTCTTTTTCACTTGAGCGTATCGCCCTCTTTTTTTTTTTTAGACCCAGAAGAATTCATTAATAAACTTTTCCAGCTGCTGCGGGTTGAGCCTCTTTTGAAGATTAGGTAACTCTTTGTCTCCTTCTAAGTCTCCCTAGATATCAGTTCTAAGCGCACATGCATATATGTATGACATACACATTTATTATAATTCAGTGTCAGGTGCCTTTTAACGTGCTGGTAATGACTTGTAATTTAAAATATCAACACAAATTATTTATTTGATTTCCCCCTATACTCGATCCGCGTTCCCTCCTTGTGTTTATGTTCCTGTTGAGCCACCTCTCTGCCGTCTCTCAGATCGGTCAGCAGGCAGCCTCAGGAATGTCACCTGTATCAGCTCTTCCCCCTGCCCAATGCTGCATCCCCCTCGCTGTCGCCCCCCACCGCACAATCTTTGAGGGTTGCCACTGTGCAGATCTTGCTAGAGACCTCCTTCCTGCACGCTGGGCTGAAGTTTGCTGAGGTAACCCGTCCAGCTGCATCCTTTCCCTGCTTACGTGAGCTGACACTTGTCACAGGTACCTACAAAAAGGAATGTGGTTGTTTTTCCGGTTGTTATCGGTTGCTGTTCCCCTGCCACATAGGCTCCATCTTGCCTGCTACTATTGATGCCCAGGTTTGGGAAGGAATACAAAATGTTTGATGCAATCCTGCCCTCCTTGACTCTCGATATCACTGATCTTCTGGATGACAGTAAGTGTTTTTTTTTATTCATATTCATAATACACTTTCTACTATGGATTGTGCCTTATTGGTCCCAGTCTGAAAAAAAACTGTCCCTGTATATTCCCAGCTCTAAGGGAATGCAGTATCTGTCAGTCTGTAGCAGAATGGGAGTGTGCACAATGCTATAAGGACCTAGACATCAAGCCGAATCGCCTCAAACAGTACTGCCAGATCTGCAACACGCAGGTACCTATCAGGGTTTTATCTTACAGGTCAGCGCCACGTCTGCCATAACTGAGGCTGCCACATGTGTTTAACTGTCATGTCTGCATGGCAGCTGCCGGCTCACAGCATGGTCTTTGTGTCCCGTGTTACTCCAGGTGCACAGCCACAGGAAGCGTCTCTCTCACAAGCCAGACAAGGTGGGAGTGCCAGGGGGGCCCTGGGCAGGACCGGTGCACGGCGTCCGCCAGCAAATGTCTTTGTTTGCAGTCACGTGCATCCAGACTAGCCACTACGTGAGCTTTGTACGCTGTGGACCTACGCCCACTGATTGGCTATTCTTTGACAGCATGGCCGATAGGGAAGGTAAATTTGCTGTTCAGCCAATCAGGTTTCACTAACGTGTATAAATGTACAGTGCTAGTTATAGAACTGTATTTTTCTCCTGGAGTTTAATGGCATAATATAACAGTATAAGAGTGATTGATTAGTTAATGTAAATTTTTTATTTAAAAAGGAGGGAGATTACTGTTAAAGACTGATAAAAATATTCTCAGAAAGTAAATACTGTAGTGTCTCAATTGTACTAGTTAGAGTGCAGATACAGCTTTCTCTTGTGTGTTCCAGGTGGAGAGAACGGCTTCAATGTGCCCCAAGTGAAAGCATGTCCAGAGGTGGCACAGTACCTAACTCAGTCGGACGGGGAACTTAGTAAACTGGACACCACCTCCCTCCACGGTGCAGCCAGACGGCTGCTCTGTGACTCTTACATGTGCCTCTACCACAATCCCCAGCTAAGCTTGTACAAGTGATACACAGAGAGGGGTGTGCACATAATAACAAAAATCAGTATGCATGTAATTATAAATATGGCACTGAACTCCTAAGCACACAAAATTTTAAAAATGTACAAAATATATTTCTGTTTTGGAGTCCTGTGTTTTATTCAGAAACGTTGCTCCCTAGAACTATGAGCAATGGAAACGAGAGCAAAGATTAAATATTAATTTAAACTTTAAACAGTATTCATTTTTACTGTAAATTGTGGTTTTCTTTATTACATTATTTTTATGATGGTTTTACCAACTTTTTAGTGATGTATAAAATCCAAATGTTTAAGATGTGTTGTCCCGTGACTACTGTTAAATAAAGGCAACCGTTTAATAGGATAGTGCAAGAATTACGTGTTTCGTTCTGCCTGCAAGTATTTTAGATAGCTATGACGTAAAATAAACGCGACAGGAGCATATGGTCGTCATCATCCGCGACAAACCGGGAAGAGGACGGTTGACGATTGTCAGTTTTATTTTACTGTTAATTTTAATTCAAATGCATTTCTGAATAACGGTCTTTTGATAAATCAAAACTTCCGTGAAGACGAGGCTGAAAATCACTTACTTGAAGGTATATCATATCATGAATTAGTGCGCTATTTATTTTAAAACGGATGTCCTTATCCGAATAGCTACAGAAGTATCCGCGTTAAATCTTCATTTGACTGTTGATTATCGATGAATCCACGTATCGGAATCTGTGCTAGATTAAAGTTTGATGTTGGCTTTACCTAGTCATACGATAACCGTTCGAGTGTGTCCGTATCTTACTGTTAATTCGAAGGTGGTATTTCCCATGTGCTTTTTTGAAGGATGAATACCGTGCAACTTCTGTAGTTCTATGTCATATTCCTTATGTAATTTACTGTGCATATGCAAAAGACTGAGTAAATGGCAACTGTAAAAAAAATAGCCTTAAATCTACTAGCACATTCAGTGTAAGTTATTTGAGTTAAGTCGAGTAGTCTGCGTCAATGAAAATGCCGGCTTTTGTTAGCCGAGGTCCTCGGAAAGGTTGCCATGGCATCTCCAGGGGGACACGCTGGAGGAGCGGTGTCTACACGAGGAGGGTTCGGGGCTAGAAGAATGAAATGGGCCTTGGAGATGAGTCTCGGAAATACTAGGTAGGAGCTTGGTTGTCAACTTTAAAATCCATGCAGATTTCCCTTATTTAAATTGAGTGATTCTAATCATGCTTATATCCTGATTGGAAATAAATAAAGCAACCTTTACCTTAGCAGGAGGGTGGGCCAATGTCTTTTAAGCGCTAGTACGTGTTAATTGTAGAACCGGTATATGTAAAGTTTGCATTGCTGTGCTGAACCTATAGGACTGTATTGAAGCAGGATGTGGATGCCTTCAATTTCATCCTCCTTTCTTGCTCTCTTGAAGAAATCGGGGTGACCGGCAGGGCAGCCAAGGGGACATTCTGTACCCTATTGGATATGCAGACAAGCCTGTTCCTGACACCAGTGTCCAGGAGGCCGATAGGAATTTGGTGGAAAAGGTGATTGTGCTGATTTAATTAAAATATTATGCAAGAGTGTCACTGCTTAAATAAATGGTTTAGAGGTGAGGGGAAAATCGACTCTGTTATAAATCACGATTCTTTGGGATGGCGATTTTTAGGCCACCACAAGAGTTAACTGATAAAAACTAGTATTGCTGTAGATACTGGAGTTTTTGTATTTAGTTATTAGCTAATTAGTAGCTGCATCAACTTCGACATTACCTATTATATCAAGTAGCACATGCAAAGTAAACTGAAAGTAGCAGTTCATGCCTTACACATTCTAGGCTGTAAGGATGCTGTGGTTGCTCCCTGTCTGTTAACCCTCTCTATCTCCACAACCCAGAGGTGTTGGGATGTGGCCCTGGGTCCCCTGAAGCAGATCCCAATGAACCTGTTTATTATGTATATGTCTGGCAACACTATCTCCATCTTCCCCATTATGATGGTGTGCATGATGGCCTGGAGGCCCATCCAAGCCCTTATGTCCATGTCTGCCAGTGAGTAGCAGTATCTCATTTCAGTGCAATGCATACTTCTGATACACTGCATGGGTACTTACTATGCACAGACATTTAGCGCAGAATACATTCCTTTCCTACTGCATCTGCTTGTGTCATCTTCTGACTCTTCCCCTAGCTTTTAAGCTGTTGGAGAGTTCCAGTCAGCAATGGCTTCAGGGACTGGTCTATCTCATTGGCAACCTCCTGGGGTCAGCGTTGGCCATCTATAAGTGTCAGTCAATGGGACTATTACCAACACATTCTTCTGATTGGTTAGCCTTCATTGAACCGCCTCAGGTAAGCTTTTTTCAGTTCTCTTTGGTACTACTTTATGAAGAAGCATACTATAAGGGCAAACATTTCTTTTTTCTCCCTCCCCCAGAGGATGGAGATAATGGGTGGAGGTATGGTCTTGTGAAGAAAAATTTAGCAATAGCATACACAGCCTATGACTCCTGGAGCTCCTGGCGATCAAACTCTGAAACTGCTGTTTTTCTTTATTTGATTGCATCATCCGTTCCCAGATTTCCTGCTGCACAGTTTTTCCCAATAAAGATTTTCACTGTTAAAAACCAAGTACTTGTCATGACTTTATTCTCTGCAGTGGGTTTATCCTTGTCCTGGGTTATTCCTTGCCTTACGCACAAAGCTTCCAGGATAGGCTCAGACCCTCTTGACCCTGTATAGAAGAAGCGGGTATGGAAGATGGACAGATGAACTGTATTCTTAAGAACCATCAATACTTTAGAGAGAATTATGTCAGAGTCATTGAAATCTTTTTAATGAATTGATCTTTGTTTTGGATGCTGATATAGAAGCACAGATAGAAGGTGAGAAATAATAGCAATATTGTGTTGGTTTGTCAAGCCTTCTCAAATTTGAAGCCTGTAACTAGCATGTAAGTGTTTGCAACCAAGCTGTAACACTATTTGACAGTAGTGAATCACATCTCTTCCAAAATCAGGCCAAGGCAAAGAAACTATAGGTCAATCCAAGTAAAGTACAGATAAAAGTAATTTAATTTTTTATTAGGTTACTGGTCTCCTAAAGGAACACAAAAACTGCGTGTTAAGGCGGGTTGTGGTTTAGTCTGCGATTCGAGAAATGGTGGCGCTTCCTACAAAAAATCCTTAGCATGCATTCCCGTTTTCTCGCTGCTAGTTCGGTATTGCAAAAACGGCGGTTTTTATATACATACTGCATATGTATGTGCCTACGAGCCTTTGTGTTGATGCCCGAGGTAAAATCCTGCGATGCAGTTTCATAGTGGGGTTTGGCTGCTTCTGTTAGCCAGGCAAGTCGGACTGGATTGGGCGTTTTATACGCATTCCTGAAACAATGTAGATGGCAACGCAAGATACTTGTTTGTTTACGGAGAGCGTCAGTATTTTTCAGCGTCCCTAGGAATGCTGTTAGGTATTGTTATGATTACACCCCCCACCAAAGCCGGGGACCTTACTCGACCGCTCCGACAAGGAGCGACTGCTTCTATAACCGAAACCCAGGGCAATTGAAGGGAAACGCGAAAACCAGACCGACAAACTTATTCACCTGTTGGAGAACACGGAAACGAATAAAAAACAAGGTTAAACAATGCTCTAATATTAGAGCATTTTGTATGTGGAATGTGAGCAGACATCCAGTAGTACCTTATGCAGAAGGACGGGCGGCAGAATCCGGATGTCTAACTCCATAGAAACAACGCAAAGGCCCGCGGCGCTGCCGCCTGTCATCAGCAGTCCACACGTGGCCGAGTACCGGCCAAACTCGTTTTATAGAAATGGGCTGACAGGGAATGTTTAAATAAAGGGGACGGGGCGCCTCTTGGCATTTATTGACGCTAATTGCCGGGTTTGGACCTGGCAAATCCTTGAGTCCATGGCTACTATAATTCTGAGGTTTTGGAAACGAATTATCTAGAATATCGCATGTAACTTATCTGATATGCATTTTTATCTTGTGTTTTTTATGCACATGTTTTTTCTCCACTGTTGTGTAGTTTTGAGTCATACTGTCCGTTTTGTAATTATTAGATTCAGTTTTACAAAACGAATTGAGTAGGCTATATTCCATGAGTGAATTGATACGAATGTTTGTTTTTTTCGAGCACTACCGTTTTTAACGATAAGAGCAACTTCTATCTGGACATCACGCAGTTTGTTTCGCTTATCCGATTGTGAGTCGCCCTCGACTGGATACTGATTTAAAGACTCGATAGATCCACGAACATAATAGGATCTTAAAGTTGCTGGCACCCCAGTGAAGTTTATACTCCTGTGAAAGATTGGAGGACCGCTATGGGAAGATACTCTCACCCGTTTGTGAATGAAGTACAACTGAGCAGCACCCAGAAAATCAGGGTAAGACGCCACAAGTGTCGATCTGCGGGAGAGGGGTAGAATGAATTGAAAAATAAATAGTAAAACATCATTCTGTTAATTTTTTTCCATGAACAGTTTCTAAAGCGTCAACCGTAATATTGATGGCTTTAAAACTCCGGGCCAAGTTGATCTTTCTGATATCATGTGTTTGGAAAATTGACAACACCTTTTTATGTTTGATTTCTGTGGCTTTAATAGCTTTCTAAAAATACTGCGTGCATCTAGTTGATTAATACTGTTATGTACGTCTTCTGATTGTGTTTTTTTTTGTGTACATAGGGGGTGCTGCTGGGGGCAGTGCTTTTCCCTACACGTCTCGCCTTGGCTGCCCTGTTCTTCCTGCTCATGTGGCCTTTCGCCAAATTACGATTAGCCGGCCTCTCGGCAAAGCAGCGCGCCGAGCCGGTGCAAGGCTGGAGGCGCTGGCTGCTGCACCCCATCATCCTGTTGCTCAGCCGCGCCGTCTTCTTCTCCCTCGGCTTTTTTTGGATCAGAATCAAGGGTCGCAGGGCGGATCCCCGGGAGGCCCCCTTGTTGGCTGTGGCCCCCCACAGCAGCTTCCTGGACATACTGATACTTTGTCCAGCTGCACTGCCCACTGTAGTGTCGCGTTCGGAGAACAGCAGCCTGCCCATAATTGGAGGTGAGGGGGCTGAGGAGGGAGATTGGACAAATGGAGGAGCGTGAAGGGGTGATAAAGAATTTGCTAAGGGTTACTGAGAGAAGACTGAGGAGCAGCTAGCTCTGTTTCTCTGGGTATCACTGCTGTGTTTTGATGGCATCTGTGTCTTCCAGCCCTGCTGGAGTTCAACCAGTCGCTTCTGGTGAGTAGGAAGGACCCCGAATCCAGGAGACTATGTGCAGCTCAGCTGAAGGAGAGGCTGACCTCGAATGGCCGCTGGCCTCAGGTGCGTGTCTACATGTGTGCAGGCGGCAGAGCATCTAGTCATGTGAGATTAACAATGTCATCGTCGTCATCATCATCATGCGATGCCTCTTTGCCACATTGGACAGATGCTGTTATTCCCAGAAGGCACTACGACTAATGGCCAAGCACTCATCAAGTTCAAACCTGGTCAGTATTGTGAGCCTCCAAGATGTTTGGCACTGGCCAAAAGGAGGAAGCAGTAGTGGACCTAACTTGTATGGCACCATGGGCGTTATGAATGAATTCTGGTTTATTTGGTTGCATTTCATAGTGTGACTGACTTTACTATTTGCATATGTACTGTACTAAGTTAAAGGTGCGCTATTTGATAGCTCCCCCCCCACCACCACCACCCTGCGGTCAGCCCAGCCCCACCCCCCCCCCCTCCATCTCATACAGCCTGCCTACCTCACAAACTAGAATCGGGGTGCTCACTCCAACTGGGCTACCTGACTTGCAAGGTGACATGATGTCATTGACCAGATATGCAAATGAACAATAATGAACCAATCGCCCGAATGTCAGCATTCAGATTTCTTGTTGTTGTTTGTGTGGGCGCCCCATGCTGCCTTGGGCGGCCGCCTGTGTCTGTACCTCAATCTGCCAGGGGCAGGAGGAATTTCCTTCTTTCAGAAGATGATGAATATAGACGTTTCTGTGTTTCAGGGGCTTTCATGGCAGGAGTTCCAGTGCAACCAGTACTGCTGAGCTACCCCAACAAACTGGTACGTCCCACGTACCCAGTTAAGATGCGCGTTGTCTCGCTCTTTCTCGCCTCGGTGGACAGCACGCGCAGGCTGCCGCAGGGTGAGCTGCAATCTGTCCCTGGGACAGCTAAGTAAATGGTGCTTGTGTGTTACAGAATACCGTGTGCTGGACCTGGAAGGGAACAGACTGGTAAGGGGCTGCCTTATTACTACTCCAGTGTGCATCATGAATGGGTCGTCCTGGTGATCTTGCCGGTAATAACTGCTTTCTTACTGCCTACAGGGTGGAGGTGCTGTGGCACACTGCATCTCAGCTGTATACCAACGTCACTGTGGAGGTGTGTCCATCCTGCCTGACTCTTCCCTTTTTTTTTTTCCCCTCTCTCATTTGCTCTGCCCACACAGCAGAGGTTTACCGTCGCGTCAACTGATGGCTAATTTCTGGTCAGCTACCCTCCCCCGTTCCACATTGCTTTTTCGTTATGATGTCGTCGGTGAATTCTTGGCGTCTCTGTGTGGTTGCAGTACCTCCCGGTCTACACTCCGTCTCAGGAGGAGAAAGCGAACCCCACCCTCTATGCTGCCAATGTACAGAACCTCATGGCTGAGTGAGTCCAGACATATTCCGTACCTGACCCGTGCCGAGGAAATTCTGTATGAACGTGCTTACTTCACTTCATTGAGCTGCTTAACTCCTGTGCATATGTTAGTGTTTTGTACTGTGTGCATATGTCTCAGTACAAGTCAGTGTGTGTGTGTGTGTGGGTATTTGGTAGTAACTGGACGAGACTGCTGTCATAGGTTGTGTGATTCATTGGCTTAACTCATCAGGAAGTTAGGGATCCCAGCCACTGATTACGTGTTGGAGGGCAAGATTCCAGTCCAGAGGCTGGGGTGTTTGTCCCTCCCTGTGGAAGCTCCAGGCAGAGAGACTCTAAACCTCCTACAGTGTGCAGGGTGAGATAAGGGGCTGCACTGTGTCTCTTCCTGTCTGCATATTTTTATACGTTGTTGTAAGTTGATGTACGTGCATTTTTAAGTACTTGTCTTGCGCCTTTTGAAATAATGTGATGCGCTCCTCTTTTTCAGTCTGGGTACGTCCAGTGTGGAGAGCACGCTGAGAACGATGGTGGGCCGCTGTCAGTCAGGCCAGGAAAGTTGTGTCGGCGAAGAAGAGCTCTGCTCACTTCTGCAGCTGAAAGACAAGCGGAGAGTTGTGGACATCTTTGGCCTGTATTCAAAGGTGCAGCCTAACGGGCTCATGCCGCCAGTGTTATTATCGAGTGACTCTTTACGTGACGTTAAAAGTGGTTCTCTCTAGAGGGACATCTTTCAGGCAGACTTTTCAGTACGTGGCTAATTAGCTCACGGTAGATAAATTAGCGGTCACACTTGAACTCTGATATTGTAAGAAAGGAAGAGAATCTATAAACCGATATTTGGTGTCTGTTGTCCTCATCTGTAACCCACTGCATGAATAGACATGGATAAGTATTTGTGCCTCTGTGGTTTTCATGTTTGTCTCTGCGTTTAGGAAGACCGGCTGGATCTGAGGCAGCTGTGCCTGAGTGTAGCCGCAGTCTCGGGTCTCTGGAGCCTTGAGTCTCTCATTCAGATTGCTTTTACTGTGAGTATCTCCCTACCACCATGTCTGTGTTTTGATCGGCGATATGAACTATATAAATAAAAAAATGACATCATGCATCATCGATGTTACAGCTCTTTGATGGGGACCGCAAAGGCAGCCTAACTTCTGGGGAGCTCAAAGACCTGCTGGGGGCACTCGTGGGATTCTCACAGAACAACACGGAAGCGCTTTACTCAGGGATGTCCAGCAGGGGGCAGCCAACACAGGGTAAGAAGCTATGGATTTTTTTAAAATGTAGATTAACAGTTTGCAAAAATAACGGGAGATAAAGTTTACCCAGCATTTTATCTCCTCTTTAGTCACTCAATACTCAAGACTGCTTAGCTATAGGTTTCACTCCGAAATTTGTTTAAATCGCCGTCACCTTCCTGTTTTGTTATGTCTGACAGAGGACCTGAGGACACTGCTGAGAGACCATCCCACTTATCAGAAATTGTTTAGGGAGTATCTGAAACCTGTGGATGCGTCAGGCCGTGGCATGTTAGGAAACGGTGTTAAAGAGCTGGTCATCAATGGATCCACTACATCCCACAAGAAAGCTGACTGATCAGGAAAAAAATGGGCAGGGCATGATCTGGAACTTCCAGCAGTCTTCGCACATCCAGTGTGGAGAACGCTTTGAAAGGGATGATGGACTACTGTCAGTCAGGCCGGGAAAGCTGTGTCTGTGTAGAAGAGCTCAGCACACTGCTGCAGCTGAAAGGTATGGCGTGTGCTTTACTGCATTCTGCACAGCTTGTAGGAGTCTGTTTGAAGGCAAAACACCATGACTCACTGTATAAAAGTGTATGAAAGACTCTGAATATGAAGAAAACCGCTCTCACATTTTATACGTCTTAGATAAATGTTGTATGGTTTGGTGTCTATTTAATAAATACTACATTATTAGGTATGTGTTTTTAACGAAATTTTCAAATTGCATTTATTTTATTTTTACAATTGCGCTGTAAATGAACAATGTCAGAATATATTAAGATATAACTGGAACAACAGTGTCATTTTTGATCTGAAATGTCACCACGCTCTACATCTGTAGCTTTTCCCCCATCTGCTGCCTTCCTTTAGTTCCTGCAGGTCCCCAACCTATAGGTCCGTCTCTGACTTCCAGTTTCTTCTCCTCACATTTCCCTTCACCTTCCTCCGTCTGCCTCGCAGTGCATCCCACTTTCCCTGCATCACTCCCCCCATCCTTTCTATTTATTGCGTCCATCATGATGAGCCAGCCCCCTTCTGAGCCTCATTTTCTGATCCTGACTGTGATCCTCTCTCATCTTTTATTCCTCCTTTTCTCCCCTAACCCTCAACAGATCTGTCCTTTACCACCACAGCCGACCTCCTAATCTCTCTTCCTCACCTGAGACAGTCGCTCCCTCCTGACTTGTTTATCTTTTCCTTCCCCTTTTCTCCTAGGTGCTTTTGCTGATTCTACATCCGCTCTTCCCTCCGGACCTAGTCCTCCTCGTGGTTTGAACCCCCATGCATTCACCTTGCTCTCTGCCCCATCCCTTTCTCCATTTCCCCTCTTCCCTCAGCGCTTGACCATGTTTTCTTCATGCTTCATTCACTTCTTCGTTTTGCCCTTCTGCTCAGCTTTCTTTTTCATGCTATTACCTGGTGTTTTTCTTCCTCTCTCACTCTTTTCCTCTGTCATCTATACCTCCTCATCTGTGTCCTGCTTATCCCATCTGCCTTGTCCACTATTCTCCACTTTTTAATGATGTGAGGAGTGGTGTTTTGGAAGTCCATTGTTTTTTTTTTTTTTTAGTTTTTTTTTTATACAAGCTCATTGGGGCAGAATTTTATGGATTATTGACAGTCATAACAATGTTATTGGGTTTGCAAAACTAATGCTGGACTTGGAAAAACTAATCATGGATCAGAGTCGTGAATACAGAAGGTTCAAGCAAAATCCTGCTTGCATTTTGGAGGCTGGAAGATATGAGCCTTCTGCAATAGAATTCTGATTACGAGATTGATCTCTTTTCTGCTGGAATGTGCTGCAAATGAATGCCTCTGATGCCAGTACTTTGTAATTCTGGCTGGTAATTAGAAGATTCCCCGTGGGAAGTGTCTTGCAGAGGTGTAGGTCAGGTCAGGTTGGGGAGCATACGTTGATGCAGCGCGTCGCCACACCAGCCACATGGAGAAACTCCCCAGGATGCTGGCTGGCGAGGGAGCAACAGGACTCTAAAGACCTCCATCCTCTTGCAAAGATACCAGGATCGCCACGCACCCTTTTCCAGCAACCTGATGACCCCCCCCCCCGTGCTCTCCCAATTCGTCTGCTGACTTCATAGGAAGAGTCACCAGAGGCATGAATGTCGTGACCGAGGCAAGTGAATCTCTGACACACTACTGATGGTTGTGCCAAAGAAGTCGTTAAAGGCCTGGATCTTGATCTTCGTCCAGGGCACCTGCAATCCCTGGCTGGAGGGTCAGTTTTAAACAGCTGCTCAACGTCCATCATCTCTATTCATTAGCATTCGTCAGTAATGAAAACATTTGACAATCATTTGATGTTAAGTCTACCTCATATACATGATAGTTTTCACCTTGAATTACTCATTGTACTTTTTGGGCACATAACAAATTCCCTAAAGACACTACTGCTCCATTTCCACTTTTACATCATCCTGATTAGTTCAAATGCTGTGTGGATTGTGTTCCAGACTTGGTTCATGGGCTGTCTGTGCAAGGGGTAGAATGCCACAAAGAAATAAGAAATGGACCAGAACCCGGCGCACGATGTGTCTCAGCCTTTTGTCCTATACTGCCTGCATGTGACTCACGAGGCTCCATGATTTTCCATGACCTTGATCAGGAGAAGTTAGAAGATTAATGGATGAACATGATAAAATAAAAAGGCTCATGGAAGTTTTACTTCCATAAATGTTTTGAGGGCAGAACAAAAAATGATTGGTTCAGAGACAAAACTAATCAGATTGTAGAGAAGGTGGGTCTAAGTAACTAGAGGAGGCGGGATCAACCAATCAGATGTCTTTAGTAGCTTGGACTGCCTTTAGTTTGCTCCGCCCATACAGGAAAGGCGGTCTAAGTTGTGTGATAATCTTCACCATTACAAGCATGTACTTTTTGTAAAGGAGCCAGGTGTTATGACCTTGCATTCATCCTTTGGATATGGATGTACCTTCCATTACATATAATTTTACAGATATGTATGTTGCTTTTCTCTCTTCTTCAGACACACAAAGGTTACATAGTTTAATCTCCATCTGGTCTAACCAGCAAAATGGAAAGGTTGAGAGACTTGGACTCATCCAATTCCAACATCTTGCCTGTGTCTGCTGAACAGATGCTGAAACGGATGTGGCTTATGTTACAGGCCTAACCAACATAGTCGGGTCTGATGCATTTATTTTTCCTGGTTCTAACTGGGACAGCAAAAGTGGATTTTCTGAAAAACAGCCAGAATTAGATTCTGGTATGTCTATTACAGGCACCTGGTTGCTTTGCTATTCCTTAATCTAACATGGAGAGTGATCGTACAATGTCATACACTGCCCCATTCTCTAATGCAGTGTGATGATACAGCCCCATGCACTGATTCTATCCTGTTTTCCAACACGGAATATGATGACATAGCCTTAAATACTGACATTGCCCTGTTCTCAGAATATAGTGGTACAGCCTTGTGCTTAGGCTCTGTCCTGGTCAAAGCAGCTGTGGGCTGTACCTCAAAAGTCTGGATCCTTACATGCACCGTGCTACATTGTACGTTGTTCATTTTTTGGTTTTCACTACATTCACTACTGTAAACAATGTACATTGTTACTTCATTGTCCATGCACATTATCCCACTTACTCCAGCCCCTAGTTCCTGTCCTCCTGTTGATCATTCACAGCTGCCTTGTGTTTTCTCCTCATTAGCCTATTTTATAAGCGTCTCTCAGTACAGTGTCCCTTGTCAGTTCATTGTTGCATGTTCTTGTCTTCTGTAAGCCCTGCATATTCCAATTAAACTTCCCCGTAAAGGGTTTGCCTGTTCAGCCTGCGTTCTTACTTTTGCTGATGTGACACTGACTGTACCCTGTTCTCTGAAAGAATATCTCATTTTTGAGCACAGATTCTGTTCTGTTCATAAAAACAGAATGTAGCAGTGCTGCGTCAAACACTAACTGCCTCATTTCTGGAAATAATCGGTGCCCCCCCCTCCCCCCCCATTTATTTTAGATAAGCTTACATTAACTTCTTTAATTTAATTAAACTCATTGATTAACAAATTAATTTATTTTAACGGATATATGCGAGAGTCATCTTAAGTCAAAGACAATCTATTGATTTTCATTCGTATCACTTCTATATAGTTTTTGATTATATAGGTTCTGTATGGTATATTCCAAATATGCATGTTGTATTTCAAGCTTAATTAATGAATTATTTATAATAGCATATAGGCTACCATATTTACTCACCTAGTCAGTTTTAGTGACTAGTAATAGTTCCCTAGTTCATATTTAGTCGGTTTGAAAAAAATGTAGGGAGTTGTACCCGTTGCGTCCGTTTACAATCGAAAAGACACCTTCCAAACTCTGGTCTATCCGTTCTATTATGAAATTACTTTATGAAGTTCGAGGCAATCAGTAATACATCCTAACGATAGAGGGCGATGTTCAAAAGTTTGAGTTGAAACTACTCCTGGCCAGGACGCCTGTGAAAATTCTGTGGTTATTACGGAAATCCGACTGTGTTTACGCTGCCCGCAACAGAACGAGCTTCACGTGTGAAATTATCGTTCTGTTTGTTTAATTTGGCTTTTTATATTTTGGTGTCGTAAAATATACTAATTTTGAAAAAAAAACTGATTGTTATTAACATCACTTCTTGGTCGTGTACACATTTGTCGGCCGCCATGTTTTTGCAATATTACTTAAACGAAAATGGAGATAGAGTCTATACCTTAAAGGTAAGTTGTAAAGCAGTTCGTGTATTTTAGGTGCATTGTTATTTGTGTTTATGTAGATTAACTGTTACAGATGCGAAGCAGAAGAGTAGTTCGATAAGTACATTCAACGTAGCTGCATTTGGTTCGTTAATAGTTAATTGGCCAGAAAAATAACTTTCAAGATTAAGATTGATCACAGGCTGAAATTCTGGTGCAGGCAGCAGCAAAAAAATATACAAAAACGATCATAGTTACAGTGCCAAACAAAGTGAAAACACGGTACTCATAGTGCGATCAAATAAACGTAGTGACAATTATTTAAAATACACAGTACACAAATAGGATATCCTGAAAACGTACTACTGTAGTTAATAATTAATTGGCGAATGCTATATGTGCAGTTAAAGAAAAGAGAGTACTCAAATTCTACGGCTTTTAAACTTACCCAACTATTCATTTAAAAAAGTAACCCAACTTTCTCAGGAAGGGTAGTTACTGTGTCTACTACTTTAGAGAAGAACGTTAAAGAAAATTCTCGATTTTGGAACACTGCTATGACGTCTGTATAAATCTCATTCTTTGACACTACTGAGTTTTAGAAACTCATCAGTTTTTCTTGGTCTTTTTAAATATTTTTCTCTATGCAACACGGGCTATAATTTATGTATATGTTAATACACTGCACTAAGCTTTGTTAATGACACATTATGCATAGGAAATGTGTTTTTTGTGGTACTTAATTGCAGCACTATTAACGTGATTTCAAAATGTCCTCATAGAAGCTGGATCCTTCAAGTCAGCCGACTTGTTCAGCCCATCCGGCCCGATTTTCTCCTGATGACAAGTTCTCCCGGCACAGAGTGACGGTGAAGAAGCGCTTCGGCCTCCTGCTCACCCAGCAGCCAAGACCTATCTTGTAACTTGGACTTCCACTCAAAGTGATGACGTCGTATAACGTCTTCCATTCATGTCTGTGGATAAAAATCACATTGGAAACTGACCTGCTATGTGATTATATGCAGTTTTTTTTTTAATCCATCCCATGTACTCCTCATGTTAACCCGAACCTATGAATATTTTGTTAAACTTTGCTTGAAATAAAACCATTAAAATGAAAATGGGCCAAGGCCCCAGAGTCCAGATTTTCAGTGTTCTTCATTAGTGGTGAGCTATTAATGTGACTTTTTGATATGCATGCAACCAATATGGTTTCTAATCACAAAAGGCTCAAAATAAGTTTTATAGGCCACCCTAATTAGGAACCAGGTAAATATTTCACTTGAGTTTTAAGTGTAGCTGTGCATCATTCACTCCAAGGCTATGCAACAAATTGGGTTGCTTTAAACCTGATCCTTGGGCATGAGTAGAGATGTCACTGTCATTTGGACAGAGAAGAAAATAGATATTGTCATATCTCTTAGAGCCACAGGTAGAAATAAGTGTGTAGTACTTGGAGTACTGGCTACTGAGGGTGTGCCAGGTTGTAGCAGAACTTTCCCTGATCTGTGCAATTTCCCAATCTAGTGACTGAAAAGAAAGTTGATAGATATGTATTTCAAAGGAAAGCCATTATTCACAGGCGGCACCAAAAGAGAATGTTCTGGAGAGCATTTTACTAAGCAGAAATACAGTAATACAAGTCACAGTCCTTTGACCAATTATCAGTCTGACTGAATGAAAACAGCAGGAAAAGACTGAAAGAAAGGGGGAGTGAGATTTGTTAGTGGCAATCATACAAATATATTTGATACCATGTGAAAAAAATACACATTTTAGGAACACAAACATTTGACCTACTTGATTTAACAGTAAGGATACTAGGTCTTGACCAACAGTTCTGGCCAGGTCTCTTCCAGAAAAAGCCTGTATTTCATTAGTTTATTGTGTATTGCTTGTCATGCTACAAAATGAAAGTAAGACATGGTCCTTGTCATCCCACTCCTGTCAAAAGTAGTTTGGATATTAGAAAAGGTATTCTTGTATTTCTCAGTCTTCGTGTGGGAAACAAGATCACTGGGGCTGGTACACATCCAATATCTGAAATACGATATTCTATCATAGCGCAACTTGGCATTGTCCCCATTACCCTCTCCCAATATTTTCAAGGTTTTTTTTAATATATCTGGCTAAATGATCTGGAATTTTGACCACATATTCTAATAATCACAACATTTATCATCTCCAGTCTTACGGTTCCATTTCAAACACACTCTTAAATTGGCGACAACGTACGTACGCTAAAATGATTATGACTGGTAAACACCGCATACACTGCATAGTTCCCACTCGTTCTCCATCAGAGAAATAGGCGTGTGAATATGACGATGAATAAAGTAAATATTCCAGTAGGAGATAAAACAATTTAAATAGGATATATTTCACTAACCCCCTCCCCCGCTACTTCGTTTCTACAATAACCTAATCTGTCGTAAATTTGAAAACCCCGGAATTAATGGTTATGTGCTACCAGCAGCCCACGTGCGGCGAACTGCACACGGAACAAAGCGAAAGAGGAAGTACAGGTCGGCGGCGCGCACGCCCGGGACACCGAGGCGCTCCATGGCGCGCACGCAGCAGCTCAACGGACACTCTGCGCGGTGACTGGACGCGCCTAGGATTCGCTGGAACCAAGAAGAGCAATGAAAATGCGGACACTGGGAACATAAGGCGCTAGTAGGAACCACTGGGTAAAAAGCATGTTTTCATCCATTTCGTAATGTAGTTATACAAGGGCAAAGCGGCGAATCCTTAAGCGCGGAAGTTATTACGTTATATGAAATTAAAATAAATAAGCGGCAGGTTCGAGTAAAAAATAAGTTGGAATAAATCTGAAAGTACTGAGCTCTACTCAGCCGGCTGGAATTATACAGCCTCTATTGACTAATTTGTCCCCTTGATTTATTTTTATGGATAGCTAATTTGCCTTATTGTAATAGATACTGTTAGTACAATAATATGCCGCGAGGAACATGTATACGTTGCTTACACCGTATTTAACTAATAAAAACGACAATAACGTATAACACACCGGGTATTTGAATTATATTGTAGGCTTGTTGGTTTAATTTCTTGGTTTAAGACATTTTTATTGTCTGGTTTTTAGTTGGTCGAAGCCAGAAACTTAAGCTCGCGTGCTTTATTGGGTTAACCGGCGGCGATATTTGTGTGTCTTCAAACCGCGTCCACCTGCCGGTTCCCAAATCCAGCGACGCACCGCCGCCAAATTGTCCATGAAAAGATTCCCTCGGTGTCCGACTGAAAGGTACTCAGCGGCGGCGCAGGCGGCCCGGCGGTGCGCTGCTCCCCATCTGGGGACGCGTGCGACTCCGCGAGCTCGCCACCCCGGATGCCGGCGCCTCATTAGTCCCCCGGCGCGCTGTTTGTCAAACATGTCAGATTATGTACCCACGCCCTTACACCGCGGTCTAGTGAAAACATGCGGGATTTACCGGTAAGACCCAAACTCCGACAAGCTTGCGATGCGCTCCTGCCTTTTTAAATAAATAATCTCTTACGCCGGCTGCTGCGGCAAACTGGCTGGAACCGCTTTGGTGTATTAGAGAAATAACATCTTACCGCAAGGAATCAGTCCCCCGCCGGACAGAACCGCCCGCTCCGGAGAGCTACGCCGGGTTGCAGCGAAATTCCGTTTTTCTTTGGGAATTTCACTGCGTTTTCAGTGACGGTGTGCTTGTAAGAATAGGACAATGTTATTTTTGTCTGACCATGACGGGCCACAAAAGACGGGGGACTGCAATGGTGCTGCTAACTGCACATGCATTTTTAGAGGTTAACATTTATATCCTCGCTTTTTAGTAGCCATCTTAATGCTTTCTCGGAATATCTGGAATATGTGTGATTTACGTTTGATATTTATGTAATTCTTTGAATTTCTTTCACCCCCATCCCCACTCCCAAACACAATTGCACCTTAATTTAGCCAAACCTGCAGGTTAACCTAACACTCTGATACAATGTTGACCGAAACCATGACGGAGGAAGTAGTAATTTCTCCCTTCAGGAGTATCTGCAGCAGCTAACTGCAGTACATCCGTACCAGTTTAGTTCTAGCATATGCTGAACTCAAAAAGTATCTTATTACACTTTTATCCATCAGAATGAAGAGCCATAAATGCACACATATTTATATGCCAGCAGAGAGATTTAAACGAGTGTGAAAAGAACCTTTGCAAAATCCATCCAGACACACTGACACATAATAGCGATGACTTCAGTACGGTTTACTGTGACGCCGACCAAAGCGGAGGACATCCCGGGCTTGTCGGACACATCGCCAGATGTCAGCTCTAGATCGAGTGGCCGAGTGCGTTTTGGGTCCCGCGAGAGTGTGAGCCGCAGCGAGCCCCCGAGCGAAGCGTCTGGTGCAGTCACCACCTCCGCGGGAACCGCAGGGGCCGATACACCTGACCGGAGCAACACTGAGCAAGGTGAGAGAGCTGTCTAAGGAACTGTTTCTCATCTTAGTTTGTATTACACTTCATCCAGTGTGACTGAAACTGTCATATATTTTGCCAAATAAATTGTGCACAGCAGCACACAGGGGTTCTTCTAGGGCTGGGCAGTTAATTGAATTTTAATTTCAGTTATGATTTTGGCTTCCAGTGATTATCAAAACAAAATAATGGAGATGGAATGATTGTCGCATTTTGTTTCATAATGATGCTCCCATTTTGTCTTGTGTTATAAATCCAGGCACCGATTTCCAGCCCCTTTTTATTTCTCTGTTGAATTATATGTTCAAGGAAATGTGCTGTTAAAAAGACAAGTTTTTAAAATTAAAATTTCAATAAATGCATGATATTTCGAATGGGTCAAGTTAATGAGTAATCGTGTTGAATAATCATGATGTCGCTATTGACCAAAATAATCATGATTGTGATTTTTCCCCATAACCAGCCCTAATTTTATCGCTCTGAATTTGGGTGAATAGAGGTGGTGGGAAGCAGGTTGGGTCTGTAGCGTCAGACCAGCATAAGATTGGAGCTTTAAGGCTGCTGTTCAGTGGCTCTTTACACATCTGTGTGCCACTTTGACCATGTGCTGGTGGAATGTGTCTGTTTGCTGCAGCTTAAGTGCTGAGGTGACGTATGCAGCGTACACCCGCAACCTGAAACGTCCTATCAGGATGCAAGCAAGCCAGCTGGCTGACCTCTGGGCCAATGAGGAGACAATCCTGAATAGAGACCAATGCAGTTGTAGTTAGTGCAGTAGGTGTTTGACTAGATTCCATGTAAGGTTGTGTTGTATTCTTTATAAAAGCGCTCACTTTACAGTCCTTACAGTGTATGCCCAGAAGTATGTGGACAATGAAGCTATAACCGTTGCTGACAAGTGTATTAAGAACACGTTGAGTCTGAAATATTTCTGTACATTAGAGTACAGATGTCTTTTGGTGACTGATTCTTGCTCGGTTTTCTTCTCCTCATTCATCTTGGTTAAATTTCTCACAAACATACCAGACTGAAAAGATGAAAATGATTGCGATTGGCTCATGTATGCATGTAGAGCTCATGCAAAAGTAGCAGTGGTAAACTTTGGACTGTTTTTTCTTTTTTAGTTTTTTCTTTTTAAAAACATTCCTTAAATGATATTGGAAAGGAACAATCATTAGGATTGCAAAAGATGTTAATGGCGAATGTAGCTTACGGGTAGCCGGTTTCGTACTTTGAGTGTTGTTCCCAGGACTTTCTAAATCGGATAAATGATTTACTAGAAAAAGAAAGGAAACGCTTTCTCCTTCTGAGGCGATTTGACCATAACAAAATGTTTAGATTTTGACCAATGAAAGGTATGTTTTAATCAGTGTCTAAGTGTGTTTTTATTCTTTTGTAATATTGTTTCTGTCTTTCATTTTCCATGCAGATGGCCACGGAAAGCTGTCCAATGTGTATATCAATAACTCTCACAGTGTGGATGATGATGACTTTTATGATAGGAACTTGGCTCTCTTTGAGGTCAGTAGGAGAGCCTTTTCCGACTTATTACCTGATTTGCCGCAGTAATTTGCTATTTCTGTGGCCTGTACCTTGCTTTTGCTTCTTTCAGTGTCTTATCAGTTTGTATATATTTTACCGACTTGCCTTGTGAGTTAAGTCCACTTGGCTAGTATATACTGCGTAATCTCAAGGCTGGGCAGAGGATTTACTGGCTTGATTGGCAAGCTGTCAGCTATGGTAAAAGCTTTTGCGTGCTAGTGTTTCAGTAGCAGACTAGAACACTGACAGGGTATTTTAAAAGGAAGCTGTAGTTATTTTATGCAGTTTTCTTTAGATTATGTAAAATTATACATTCACTTTTTCTATGGTTTTCGTCACTGCATGCTTATGCACCGTTTCCTGATGGAAAAACCTGTCGCAAAATCGCAGCCTGCTTAAAAATAAGCAGAAGGCTGAAGTCAGCAGCACTGTAATGAAAAAACACCAGGGGTCGCGAAGATGGCTTCAGTGGTGTTTTTAAAAAAAAAAAAAAAAACATGTTCTTTATTCCCTGAAATTGTTTTCCGATGCAGGATACAGCAGGCAAAGCAGCGTTGTGTGTTGTGTTTAACGTTATGGGCATTAAAACCCACTAGGGGATTCACCTCCAGCTGTTCAATCAATCAGCGTTTCCAAGCAGAAGCTTGGGAGTCATTCGGGAATATGGGTGCTGTGTTTAATGCTGGTGGGAGACGAAAATACAAATCAAACCTGCTGTTGAAAGATGAAAATTAATACGCAAAGACCCACGATAGTGATGACGCAGATTGTTGCTGTAGAGATGTATTCAAGCAGACGGATATCGAAGGCTATAAACTAAAGAAACTTTATTTCTGTACCAGGTGTACTTGGTAACTTAGGAAAGCATATTTTAACATGTCAAATAGGTATGGGCTGTACAAAATAGATATCGGCTGTTAACCCTAATTGTTCATCTAGATGATATTGGTTTAGTTTTTGCACCTTGTATGAACATTTTCCTTCTGTAGTTATTCTGTATATATTAAAATCATTTTCTCTAGGACATTTAAATGGTATCTGTTAAATTCGATGTACCAAAAGTCAATCTTGATGTTCCCTTCTATGTTGTCCCTCCTGTGCTGTGTCCAGGCAGTGTTACGTGGTAACAGAGTGTTGATCGGTGATGCTACACCCTCTGTACTTCTCTTTTCCTAGGAGGAGATGGACACCCGGCCAAAGGTGTCGTCACTTCTCAGTCGTCTGGCCAACTACACTAACCTGACACAGGGGGCCAAGGAACATGAGGAGGAGGAGAGCATCGGTGAGAAGAGGAAGCCCAGCAAGGTGCCTTTTCCCCGCCTTTTCCCGCTTGCGCCCCTCAATCCTTCTCCCGGCCCTGACATCCTGTCTCTCGACCAGGCTCCCCAGATGGGTACCTTCATGGGTGTCTACCTGCCGTGTCTGCAGAACATTTTTGGCGTCATCCTGTTCCTTCGACTCACCTGGGTGGTGGGGACTGCCGGGGTGCTGCAGGCAGTCTGCATCGTCTTCATCTGCTGCAGCTGCGTCAGTGTCACGCCCAGTGTGGCAGTAGACCGCTCAGACAACTCTACACACCTACACTCCTACCCATTATTACACCTTCACCTATCCAGATAAAGGATCGTAAAACCTTGCCGTACATGGACAGACACACCCCTGGCTAGACTCGTCTCTGTCCGTGTCGAAATGTTTTGACTGTAGGCTACACTTTTTTTAAAATACCGTCTAAATAATTTCTGACCCAAATACTTGGATGTAATGTGTAATATCCACGTGTATAATACACATTCGGCGATGTGTAGACTTCATGCCACACTTTTGCACTCTTAAACACTGAGTGCAGTCAGTTATGCGTAGCACAGTCACATGCCGATCATGCATTCATGCAAATGTACATTTTCTTTTTAAATATGCCACTCAAAATGATGATTTTAGTCTCATCACAGGACAATCTCTCTCTCTCCAGACCATGTTGACCGCCATCTCTATGAGTGCTATAGCTACTAATGGGGTGGTACCTGGTATGTATTTCCTACATTCTCATGTAGTGATTTTAGCATTGGTGGTGTGCAGATCTCCTGCTGAGCATGAAGCTTCTTTTTCCTCTGTGGTTAGATGTTTGCCTAGTTCTAAACAAGGTTGCTACATGTAGCTGATGTATCTATGAAATGTTCTGCTGCCTCCATGCCTTTTGTGTATATATCCACAGTGGACTGTTATCAGGAGCATAGTGTTTCTCACTAGAAACGTGTGAAGTTGATCTCTGCTTACAGACGCTACTCTAACACTGTTACTCTGTAGGTAGTTATAACAGCACTCTATATTGTGATACTATATAATGATACTAATGTCCATTTTTACTGGCGGGTATTGATACTAATATTCGTCGTTCTTTCTCTTGTTCTTCACTTTTCTAATTCCCTCTTCCCCCACCCAACCTTTATCCCACATCTGTTGTTCTCTATATGCCTTATTCTGTTTTGTTTTCTCATACCCCCATCCCACCTTTTTCTGTCCTCTCTCCAGCGGGGGGGTCCTACTTTATGATCTCTCGATCCCTGGGTCCAGAGTTTGGGGGGGCGGTGGGGCTGTGCTTCTACCTGGGCACCACCTTCTCCGGGGCCATGTACATCCTGGGCGCCATCGAAATCCTTCTGGTGGGAGAGCCTTCGTTGTCCTCACCACCACCATAACCATCACCGTCTTCACCAGAATTGTGTTTTCACTCTGACTGACTTTAATGATGTTAGAATTCAGCTCCTGCACTCATAACACCTGCCACTTCATCCTTGGTCTCCCCATGTGCTGGAACTATCACTTTAGTAGGCTCTGTGGTGCTGTTTGTGTGTCTGTCTGTGTGCATGCATCGCAGTGCTCTGTCGCAGGGTGTGCCGTGACCCCTTGACCCCTCTAGCTCATCCTGTTGTGTTCTTGCCCGGCTTTGCTTCTCTGTGGTTGTTCCTTCTTATTTTTACCCTCTTTCACACTGGTACCTTGGAATCACTGCGTCCATAGCATGCTTTGGATAAATCACCCATCAGCTGATGAGTAATTGTGGATGGCATTAGTTATAAGGCAAAAATGATTTACGAAATCTAAATTCCTTTCATCACTCCTTCTATATCCTCATAATCTCTCTCCTCTCTTCCTTTGTTTTCCTCTCCCTCCATTCTTCCTTGCCCTTCTCTCAGACGTATATCACACCGTCTGCGGCCATATTCCATGATGAGGATGGGGATGGGGCGGCCAGATTGAACAACATGCGAGTATATGGCTCCATTTTTCTACTGCTCTTGTCCACCCTGGTCTTTGTGGGCGTCAAGTATGTCAACAAGCTGGCGTCCATCTTCCTGGCCTGTGTCATTCTGTCCATCCTGTCCATCTACACTGGCGCTCTGGTCTCCGCCTTTGGCCCACGGGGCTCCGAGTGAGTTACATGACCATATATTGACCACATAGCGGCGTTTTAGACATGGAGTTGCTTCAGAAGGAACCTCTTACGTGTGTTTGTCTCTGTTCTTGCCAGCGTGTGCTTCTTGGGAAACCGTACCCTGTCGTTCCACGCCTTCCCCGATGGGCACTGTGCAAAGAAATTGGTGCAGGACAGCCTGGTGCTGAATGAGACGACCATGGGTCCAGGTCCAACGGAGAACACGACTGACCTCTGGGCCAAATTCTGCAAGGGTCCAGAGCTTGATGCCCCATGCGATGACTACTTTGCCCACAGCAACACAACCACCAAGTCCAGCATCCCAGGGCTTGCTAGTGGCATTATTACAGGTACCTAACTGACGTATCCATGCTTCTGTTGGCATTGCATTACCATTGCAACTGAGGCACAGCTTTCATAGGAACCTAATGGGATGATCGTTCTTCAGTTAGATGAATAAAGCTGAAAACCATGTCGTGTCAAGAGTGGTTTCATTTCCCTATGGGAACAAAATAAAGAAAAATATGGTTTTCAATAAATCATATCAAGACATTCATTAGGTTTGAGTAGTTGACTTTAGTGAATGATAGTATTCAGACTTAATATTGCTGATATCTATAGGGAAACCCGAAGTATATAAATAATTTCTAAATTCTCTATACTCTTTCCTTTTTCATTTTAGACAACATATGGAGTTCTTACCTCAGCAAAGGGGAGGTGCTTGAGACGGCATCAGTCCCCTCTCCCGGCATTCCGCACCCAGTGACCAATCAGCATCTTTATGTCATTGCTGACATCACCACGTCTTTTACAGTATTGGTGGGAATCTTCTTTCCTTCTGTCACAGGTAGCCCCTTATTTTTTGACTTTGTAATAGGAAAAGAAATTAATAATCAGAAAATTGGATGACAGTTATTGCAAAACACCTTCATACACCATTTTTAGCTTCTGATAGTTGGATTGGAATTTGTATATTCTAGATGGACACAGAAAATGTTTGTAAGTGTTTCAGCTGTATGTTCCTCACAGCTCTGACATTCAAAGCTAGGGCTTTCCCTGTCCTCTCTTGCTGTCTCTCCTTTTTATAGGCATTATGGCTGGCTCCAACCGGTCTGGGGATCTGAAGGATGCCCAACGATCCATTCCTATAGGCACAATTCTGGCCATCCTTACCACCTCCCTTGTCTGTATCCTTTTCCTGCACCCCCACCATCTTCGTAGATTCCCCTCTCCCTCATACAGGTCTTCATAGTCTGCCTCCACCTTCTAATTTGGCTTTCCTTGTCATTATTTTTCCCTTTGAAATTATTTAGTTGAAGTGAGTGGTGGCTTTTGTTTTCCTGCATCATCTTTACTTCTAAGGGCTTTAGTCCTCAACACTGGAGTCAGATCTGAGCAGTGTGGTCCTTTTTGGCGCATGCATTGAAGGAGTGGTCCTTAGAGACAAGTGAGTACACAGTGTGGCTGTCTGTATGAGTTTGCCAGATCTGTTGTGAGACTGTCGGACACACGATCATTATTATACTGGGAAACGGCTGGGTGGTGCACGTTGTTTAAAAGATTGTCTTTGATGCCCCTACAGATTTGGGGAGTCGGTGCAGGGACACTTGGTAGTTGGCACTCTTGCCTGGCCTTCTCCCTGGATCGTTGTGATTGGCTCCTTTTTCTCCACATGTGGTGCCGGCCTCCAGTCACTGACTGGGGCACCCCGCCTACTGCAGGCTATCGCTAAGGACAACATAATTCCCTTCCTGAGGGTGAGGCGCAGCGTCATCACTCCCCCCTATCTCCCGTTTTGTCGTATCTCGGTGTCCATAATTATTTAAAAAGTCTCCGTCGTGTGGCAGGTGTTCGGCCACGGAAAGGCGAACGGCGAACCTACATGGGCACTACTTCTGACGGCGCTGATCGCTGAACTGGGCATCCTCATCGCTTCACTGGACCTCGTCGCGCCCATTTTGTCAATGTGAGTGAGTGTGTATGTGTGTGTGTATGTGCGTGTGCGCGCGCATATACATGCACGTATGCTCCGGTCTGTGCTGATGAACGGGCACATGTTCTAAGGCTTCTCGCCTCTGTTTTTCAGGTTCTTTTTAATGTGCTACTTGTTTGTGAACCTGGCCTGCGCTGTGCAGACCCTGCTGCGGACTCCCAACTGGAGACCACGCTTCCGTTACTACCACTGGTACTGACGCGCTCCACCTCCCAGATAGTCTCACTGCTGCTGGCACACGTGTGGGAATAACTCTGTTTTTGCCCTGCTTTAGGACCCTCTCGTTTTTGGGTATGATGATCTGCCTTGCCCTGATGTTCATATCATCGTGGTACTATGCCATTGTCGCCATGGTGATTGCTGGCATGATCTACAAGTACATTGAGTACCACGGGTGCGTTACCATGGAGACCGTTTAACTAGAGTCGTCAGTTTTTTTTTTAATTTAGTGACGTGCGTGTACCTTGCTGTTTGTAGGTTTAATTTAAAAAGTAATTCTTCTGGAATTAATGGTATTTCTAGTTATGAAAGTAAGTACCTAAAATACAAGATGATTTGCAAATCACTGGAAAAATCCTCATTTGATCAGTGATTAGGGGTGTCCACACAGTACCTGTGGTACTTTTGGGTTCACTTCTCATTATATCAGCTGGGTAATAATGAAATCAGATGAATGTTCACATTTCCAGTTTGTTTATTTTGACTAAAGCTGGCTTAGAACTCAAACCTGATCCATTGTTTGGTGTGACTGGGTACCTGTGCAGCTTAATTGCTTGCTTTTGTCTGCGTATATTGGGCAGAGGTATGCACAGGTTTCTGTAGAAGTTTACTGTTGTGCTTGTCTTTGTGCCCCAGGGCTGAAAAGGAATGGGGGGACGGCATAAGAGGCCTGTCTCTCAGTGCAGCTAGATACGCCCTCCTTAGGTTGGAGGAGGGACCACCACACACCAAGAACTGGAGGTATAGCACATGATTTGTCCATCACAGATTATATTTTAAGCTTTCATATTGTACAGGTCACTCATTAATTGTCCTTTCTGTTGTGCTGGCTCTCCCTGCAGGCCCCAGTTGTTAGTGCTGCTGAAACTTGATGAGGACGCCCATGTCAAGTCCCCACGTCTTCTCACCTTCGCCTCTCAGCTGAAGGCTGGGAAGGGCCTTACAATTGTGGGCACTGTCATCTCTGGGAACTTCCTCCACTGCTACGGGGATTCACTCGCAGCTGAACAGGTTATTCTTTTATAATATTTTTTTTCTTCAGTAAAACTTTACAGTAAGGCTGCCTTTTGCCACTTACAAAGGTAGTGACTCATTAATAATAAAAAAAACTATTGTAACATAATTGTGTTTGAAGTGTTGCGATCTAATTAATAGCCTGATTATAAGCGGTTCATATTTCCTTTATAAGGATAGCCTTATTGTAAAGCGGTATCTCTCTTCCTATTGTATTTCACTTGGATTTTGTGGTTGGTGGGGACCGGGCAGTGATTAGCACTGTTCTCTCACGTCTCAGGGACCGGGGCTGCAGTCTTCGCCATGGTTCCATGTGTGAGCAGTTTGCATGTTCTCTGCGTGTTGTGTGTGTGCCCTGAGATGGGTTGGCACCCCATCCTGGGTTGCTCCTTGCCTTGTGCCCATCATAGGCTCTGGACCTGCTGTGACGAGTGCTTTCAGATAGGGATGTCCCGATCCGATATTGATATCGGAAATAGGTCCGATATCAGCCCAAAAAAAACTATCTGATTATATCGG
>JABFEA020000017.1:14851085-14863330 GCA_019775915.2 Cyphomyrus plagiostoma | reverse complement strand
GGAATCTGCTCAAGCGGTGGACTTCTACATTTCGATTAGTTGCCGCCGAACCGCGTCATAGCTCATTACCATAAAGTCGACCTGATTTCAACGCTCCTTGACGCTCTTGCCGCCTCTCGCCGTCAAAGACGCGCCTCCTCTCGCCGCCTCTCACCGTCAAAGACACGCCTCCTCTCGCCGCCTCTCGCCGTCAAAGACGCGCCGCCTCTTGCCTCCTCTCGCCTCCTCTCACCTCCTCTTGCCTCCTCTCGCTTCCTCTCGCTGTCAAAGATGCGCCTCCTCTCGCTGCCGGCTCACATTGAAAATGAATGACTCCCGGCCACTTTGACACTCTCGCCGCTTGTGAACGGTGTGAACACACGGTTAGGAGTAGATTAGCTGTGATACAAGAGTCTGAAAAGCTTAAATCAGACTTTTTTTTGCGCAGTTGTGGACTTCAGTGACAGGCCGTGAATCAGAAGGTGTTTTGGAAAGAGGGAATTCTCTGAAGTTACTGTAATGCTGAAAGCAACAGTGAAAGAAGCATGTAGCATGGAGCAGGCTTTATGGATATCAACTTTCTTTTGGAGCCTGGAGCCAGGCACTGTGACATGTTATCTCATCTGGGCTGTCGCCCGAAGAGGTTACCGTCTAGATACAAAAATGCAGATACGCATACATGCATGCGTGAGACCAGTGCTAATCTCCCACCTGGAAGGGAGGGAAGTCAGGCGCACCTTGTACACCGCAGATGTAATGAAGGAGCTCCTTTTGTGCTGTTAGTGGAGTGATCTTTGCTTCTGGGTATGTGATAGCTCCGACGACTCCGAATAGGGCTAGACAGTCTCTGGTCTTTTCCTCTGTACTGATTCTTGGTCGCAGTCAAGAAGTTGTCCTTGTACAGTCCGGAGTCATGGCCAAGAACTTCACTATTGAAAAAATCTGGGTAAGTGTGTGATTTTTGCCATGCTGGTTTTAGAGTGCCTGGTGTGCACAACAGCTGTGTTAGCCTGCAGACTGGGAGTCTGGGCATTTGGCAAGGGGGTGGCTGATTGCAAAGAGCTGAAAGAGTCATCAAAAACACCGATTAAGTCCTTTGGAGGTGTAGCAGTTAGAATATTAGAGATTACTGGATCCCTTAGGAGGAGGAGGTGGTAAGGAGCATGTGCTGATTACAGCGTGTTGCTGCACCCACCACATGACAAAACACCTCAGGGATAAGAACTTGAGTGCAGCCATGAGGCAGGTGATATCTCAGCACCACACTAGTCCGAATTTACCAGTCTGAGTTTCTTTTCCGATGGCAGGAGTGCCAATTCATGCCACCCCTTAGGGCTGGCATTAAAACACATTTGTCTGAATTAGCTGGCCGTGTGCTTCACAGGCGTAGACGTGGAGAAGTGGATCAATATCTTTTTGATCATCATTGCAAAATAAAAACCTAATATGCGCAATGTGGATGTGTAGAATCTGGATGTATGTATTTTACTATATCAGCTAAAGTGAAGGAATTGGGTCCCTAACTTTGATTTGTATGCATGAATGTGATCTATAGGTCCTGTAGTACAGATAGTTCTGAGGATGTGGCTGTTTGCGTCAGACGAGATTTAAGCCCTGAAAAAATGTTCTACACCTGACTTGTGTAACTTTGGCATGTATGTATGACTGTCCTCCTCCTTGCTTGCATGCTAACGGCGTGTCGCCATCTTTTTCCTTTTCTCTTTCTCAGAAGAGTTTGTCGGTGGAGTCGCCTGTCTCCCTGTCAGTTTCCTCTGCTGTTATATCCCTCACACCCTCCCTGGCTGACTCCCCGATCTCCTCATCCTCCGGTGCCCCCCCAGCCATGAGAAGAGGGGTGGTCGGGGCTGGCGGGGGGGCAGCAGGGGGAGGCAAGAAGGGGAAGAAGAAGAAGGACCCCAACGAGCCGCAGAAGCCGGTCTCGGCCTACGCCCTCTTCTTCAGAGACACGCAGGCGGCCATCAAGGGCCAGAACCCCAGTGCCACCTTTGGGGAGGTGTCCAAGATCGTGGCCTCCATGTGGGACAGCCTCGGGGAGGAGCAGAAGCAGGTAGAGACGTGTGATCTTGCCCTCAGGCTTGCACGCACGAAGGAAGGGTTCGGCCAAGGCTCGCGTCTGGAGTCCAAGCTGGCAGATGTGCTTTGTGCTCATACATACGCCACTTGCCACAGAGTTAATCAGCCCCCTTGCGATTAAGTAGTTTGTCTAATTAGCACGCTGCCCCCTGCAGGTGTACAAAAGGAAGACCGAAGCGGCAAAGAAGGAGTATCTGAAAACGCTTGCGGCCTACAGAGCCAGCCAAGTCTCCGCGGTAAGTACAGTATGCGGCAGCCCATTCAAGATGTCAGACTTCAGCCGCTGTGAAGTGGACAGAAGAGGCATAGAACCAGTGCTGCATAATCAAAGCCTAATGCAGTAGTGTTTCCTAAGAAGATCACATTTACACACGCCGCGTACAAAAATGTTTGCGATTTATACTGCAAAACAGACACAATGACCTCATATTGAGGCCAAGCGTGCCTTTGTACAAACCTACACACCCACGTAATGCCATACTTCCAAGCCTATATGTTCTCTGATGCCCTTGTTGGCTGCACAGACACACACACTCTCTGCTCCCAGCGCATTATGTTAATTTCTCTATGCCGTGTGTCCTCATGATTTCAACATTGAAAACCTTGGGATACGTAATGTGTTGGGTGACTGAGTGTCAAGACGACGCAGGTCCCGATAACCAGGGGCTACGCAAAGATAAAAGGCAAAGGGTCCTGCTGTCATTAGCTGGTGGGGCAGCGAGTGTGGATGTTCTGATAAGACAAAGCTTTAGTATAACTGACACTTGTTTTTGAGCTCAGGAAGTGACTTGCATTTCCCTTCTGTTTCAGACTGGGTTTTTATTGTCGTTCTTACTCCTATAAACCCCTTTGGGCTCTCGTACCTCTTACACTTTGGAATTAATCTAGATTTCTACTATTTGATTTCCAAAAAATACTTTTGTGACATAAAAGTTTATATAACAAAAAAGCGGACATTTGTTGGTCTTGTAACTGGAGTGAATTGTTGGTAGAACTGCCTTTGGCTGCAGGGTTATGGGATGCAGTCACACCTGCATCCTGCATTGTTTGACCATTCTTTGTGGTAAAATTGCCTAAGCTACGTTGGGCTGGATAGGGACTGTTGAGGAACAGAACAGCCATTTTCAGGTCTTGCCACAGAATCTGTTGGATTGGCTCAAAGATCAGATCTCATTCTGATTCCTCTTTGTTAACCACTCCAGTATAACTTTGGCTGTATGTTCAGAGATTCGTTGCAGAATATTTTCATTAAGTTTTTCAGTCTCGTGGGGGGGGGGGGGTGTATTTATTTTCAGTTCATGTGACACTTTAATTACACAGAGGTTGACTCCATCCAGCGAATTATGAGACTTCTGACGGGTTATGGTGGAACCAGACCTTGTTTAGGGGTTTATCACATTGTTTTGTGTGTATTTATGACATCTTGATTAAATCCATTTTAATTCTAGGTTTAACTCTACAAAATATGTAAAACCCCGTGGGGGTGTATTATTTACACAAAGCGCTGTAACACGTCCCCAAGGTGGCTACGCGGTGCTGTGAGGGGACCCAGAGGTTTGCATGCTGATTTTTATTCCTCCTTTCTCTGTCCAGGCTGCGATCGAAGTAATGGACCCCATAACACCCCCATCCCCGCCTCCACCAGTCCCTGCCCCCACCCCTGCACCCGCACCCACACGCTCCGCCCGAATCCCCCACCATGCCCCAGAGCAGAACACCATCACCAACATCTGCACCTCCAACATCATCCTGGACCTGCCGCAGGTCACCACTCGCTCGCGCACCAGCGCCCACAAGGCTCCGGCCGTCTCGGCACCTGCAGCCCCCGCACCCCCCGCCATCGCAAAGATCGTCATCGCCAAGCAGGCTGCGCCTGGGGAGGGCGGCCAAGTAGCCCCAACTGCTACAGTTCCGGCCACCCGAATGCTTAAGCCCTCCCCTACCTCGTCTTCCACCTCCCCTGCCCCCCGCCAGCCTCCACCCCTGCAGCAAATGCAGAATGGCCCCCCACCCCCACGTTTACAGCAGATGGTCCATTCCCCTGCCCCGCCCCCTCTCCAAGCCAAACCCCGCGGTGGTGGCACCGGGCCGGTGATATCAGTCACCGTGGCACCACCACCCCCGCTGCAGATCAAGATTGTCCCTGCCCCCTTGCAGTCTGAGTTAGCCGCGCCCATTATGGTGACAGCGGCGGCGGCACCCTGCTCAGTGCCAGGGCCTGTCTCCTCCAGCCCAGCGGTGCCCATGGAGGTAGCTCATCCTGCTGCCGTTGTGAGTGCCTGCTCCCCGCCAGCAGAGGGCACCATAGTTGACACAGATGAGTTCACCTCTAATGAGGTAGGCTTCTGGGCGTTTTCTTGAATCTGTTTTTGTACTCCGTGCTCCTCGTCTCAGTCACGAACACACCTGGATGAGCGAGGCGTGTTAAGTAGGTCTCTTTTTCACTTAATCCAGATGGAGGTGGAGCTGACCGTGTCTCCTGCGCCAGAGGTCGTCCCCCCCACTCAGCACTCGGGCACCCCACACCGCTGTGTCCGAGCAGGATGCACCAACCCCCCCGTGGAGAGCAAAGACTGGGACAGAGAATACTGCAGCAACGAGTGTGTGGCTACCCATTGCAGGTCTCTGCTACATAAACACTGCGTCCGATATACTCAATATAGACACAACACTACTTGGGGTTAAATACATGCTCTCTTATTTTAGTGTATAATGGGTTACTTAGCCATAGATGGAGAGGAAATGTCACTGCTATACAACTTATTGACTTCCAGGTACTTCTTAGCATTGTATTATAACAGGTAAGTTTGACTGAGGTGATATCATGTGCTTTGCCTGAATGTCCACTGTCTGTCTTCCAGGGACGTTTTCATGGCCTGGTGCTCAATTCGAAGCCAGAACTCCACCACTGTCACATGAGGAGATGGAGGCTGGGAGGCGTAGACCTTGCAGCCTTAGTGCATCCACCCTCCCTTGCTTTCCCTCAACCCGCTGACATTTGGTCCCGTGGATGGGCGTTGGTCACACTGGCTGTGGCAACACAGTGAAACGTCTTTCATACACTGGGGTTAATATGTCCTGCAAAGAATAAATTATTCTTTTTACACACACATAAATTAATGCATTTTTAAGAGCCTGGATCAGTAGATTCAGCAGTAGGGGACAGTGAACATGGAAAGACCATCTTGGTTATCGTGGCAATGTTTTATATATGACAGTGGTGTGTGCGTGCGTGCGCATGGAATTTGCTATAAAGGCGTCTAAAAACAAACCGTTTTAAGTTTTAGAGCTTGCATGCGTGTTTGTGAATATATAGCGCCTCCTAGAGGCATATACTGGAATTTGCCGTTTATCCGTTGTCCGGATGTCACCAGAATTACATCTCGTTATGGGAGAAAGTGTCTTTGTTGTGCGTTGTCACTGACTGGTATAATCTTGTAAATAAGTAATACAGACAGGAGTAGGCACATTGGTGACTGAAAAGGCATGATAATCGCACTCAGTTTAGGCTTCAGAGTGCAGTTTTCCCATTACTGAGGTAACCGGCTGGCAATGTTCGTCTAGCCTTCAGATCAAGATGGAGAAATAGCACTGATGTGTATGAATGATGTCTGTGAGGTGGGTTTTAAACTCTTTAAGTTATTTTTAATATGGAGGTGGATGATCCTGCTGTAGAGTTTCCTACAATCACCGTTGCCTTTCTTTGTATGTCGAATAACGCCATGATAAAACTGGATTTTCAGTGGAAAAAGAGTATATGCGTTGCACATTATCGCGCATTTTTTTTTTTTACGTTTCAGGGATTATTGTTTTGAGACCAAACGTTTATCAAGAAAAAGGGGTCTAAATAAAATGCTATGGTTTTACGTTTTACCTCAGTTGAACATTGAATTTATTATAATTATTTAGAAAACGCAAATTATGGTCATTCAGTAATCGTGTTGAATTTTAGTAGAACTCGCTCGTTTCTAAAGGATGTTAAAAAGTATGTTTTGTAGAAAATATTTCTATTCAGTAGCTGAATTTTCAACACAACGCAACCAAACACGCGAGTCAGCTGTTTCTGTGCTTAATGGCTGTACTGAGAAAATCTTGAGATGAATAAAAGGAACGGATAGAATGGATTTTCTTGCTGTCTGCTGAAGTTTGTTGCACTGTAGGTTCTGGCTTCTTAAATAGAAATTGGATTAGGATTTGAAACTATGATATTAGGTATGTTCAATATCGTTGCTGTTTTAGCGAATGAAATAAAAATACAGCTGACGAGTAAAGATACGCCCGCATCTGCATTTAGGGTTTTAGTTATTAAACGCATAGTGATGTGATTCTTAGAAATATATTATGAATACATCAGCGCACCCTAAACGAAGCAGAACAACTAAACACCCATATACATTTCACACATGCCCATTCTTGTATACATTTTCCAGCGTCGATTTAAGGACTTTATCACCAAATGAGGTAGGAGGGTTCAAACTGAACGCCATATTCGATGTTATTAATATATTATAATTTTAGATAGATACTTTATTGATCCCCAAGGAAATTTAAGCATGCAGCAGTGGACACATGTAAAACACCACAATGCTGTGTGTGTGTGTGTGTGTGTGTGTGTGTGTGTTGGGGGAGGGGGGGATAAAAAATAATAAAACTGACAAGATTAGCAATACTACCAGTGCTTATAAGTATAATAATAATGGTGAAAGATAAGGTACTGAAAAGTAACTTTATTGTGAATGATACTATGCAATATTCCAATCTATAGTGGAAAATCTATTGAAAATCCGAAAAATGCATTGGCTTGATCCCTTGACCGAACGCGCAGGGGCTACCCTGGAGAAAGGTGCAATGGTGTAAAAGAGGGTTTGGGTTTTTCATGAAACTCAACTTCCGGTATCTGATGATCCAAATGGTTTTACAGAGGAGGAAAAAAACAACTAGATAAAAAAATACGATGATGACTAGAGAAAAAGACCGCAGGCACCGAACAGCATCCCTCGGCACAGACTGGGGCTTACGCGGTGTAAACCGAGACGCGTTACAGCGCAGTCCGAAGCGCAGTCATCGGGACCGGGCCGCTGGTCGCAGAAAGCTGCGGGCGGCGTCGGTACCAAGGGGTGGATAGAAAGTGGGCGGGAGGAATACAGTGTCACACAGGGGGCTACCTCACAGAGCATTTATGATATTTACGTACAACAAATGATCATACTTATAACCATCCTTTCAGCATATTTTACTGATAAGACGCATTGTCATACTGGATTAATTGAAGTCGGATTTACTATCCAGCACACGTAAATATTAAAATAAATATACTTTCTCCTAAAAGAATCATACACACATCTGTGGTTTGTCGCAAAGACTTAAAGGTGCGATTGCTGGCTTTTCTTGAAGCCCGGCACTGGAGGGACGTAAAAGTCGCTATGGCGGTAAACTTGGACAAGGAGGCTTATTACCGCCGGATCAAGCGGTTATACGCAAACTGGAAGGTAAAATTAACGGCCGCGAATGGCTAAGGAGGGACAGTAACAGTAATTTACTGTTACTGTAAGTGAGGTAAATGTGAGTCTCGGGCTGCCGTTGTTTTCACAGTGGCTTTGGGGGTAGGCCTTCGTGGGGCTGCGGTCCGCTAGCACTTAGCTAGTCGTCCTTGTTAGCTTCAAAATAAATGATAGCAATTTTTAAATGGGTCTGAAGTAGCGGGCCTTTGTTTCAACACATAGAAAAACGTGTAATTTAGTCCAAACGAGCCTTGCCAATGCGAACTCTGCATGTTCTTGGTATGCAGCTGGATGGTAATCTAATACGTTGACTATATTTACTGTATCTTTTTTTAATGAGGCAATTAAAAGTCGTTATTCGACTACGAATAATCAAAAGAGCTTTGTTTTTTTGTTACTGTGTGGAGTGAAAGACATTGAAAATAATTTAACTGGGAAATATCTGCCTATGTATTTCTATTTAGCTAATATTACAGCGCGATGTGCCTCTATTTGTTGGCTACATACTAACTAAAAACACATACTGATCAAAACTACGAAATCTGCAAGCTAGTTGTCCATTTCCTTGGCCGATTCTGTCATATATTATGCTAGTGTCGTGGCAACAGCTGTATTTAAAATGCATATCAGTACTGGTCATTGGTATCACATTTTTTCTATTATTTAATTATCTTATTTGGCGTGTATGATATAAATGTGTATATGTGTGAAATAGGTATTACGTTTCAATGTGATTCTCAGGTAGAACCTGAAGGGATGGGGTCTTGCCCATTGAAAATATTTTCTCGATCTATTTTTGATTACTTAATGTATACATAGAGTGTGTATAGAGTGATCTGCGTTCTTTTGTCTTTCTGTAAATTTCTACTGATACGACATACGTCCTTTTCAGATATGCTCTTGCTGCAATCATGAGTTGCTACCATCGAATAACTTTCTGTTTGCCTTTCAGAAAGGGGAGGATAACTTTGGCAGGGTGGATGCCATCGTGGTGTCTGTGGGAGTGGATGAGGAGACTGTATATGCGAAGTCCACTGCCCTGCAGGTTTGTGACATCTTTGTTATGGTGAAATGGTTAATAAATGGCTGTGTACGGTGTGTACTGACTAGCTTGCCGCTGGCTCCTTTTAATACATCAAAGCTCTTTGGAGTGGAAGGTAAAATAGGGAAAAATCATGTGAACATTAAATTATTAGATTCTTTAAAGCAAACGGGTGATTGTCTTCAAAGATTTTTTTTGCCTTTCCAATCGATCAGAACATTTTAATTCTTATGTGTGGCAATAAGCGATTATTATCGGGGGCACAATCGCGCAATTGCACCTCCTACTGGTCAGTTGTAAATATTGTTTGAACAAAGTACAATAAAATAAATTTGCAAAGTTGCATTTGAAACTGGCTTGTGTTAGTTATATCAATGTGTATTAATAATAATTTGTAGATATTTATGTATTTATTTAGCAACATTACATGTGTAGTTTGATGTACATTGTAATGTATCACTGGTTGGGTTCCCTCACCTTGCACCCCTTGGGAGAAAAACCTAGATTTGCCTGTATGTGTGACAGTGTGTTGCTTGAAATTTTGTCCAAAGTCATAAATTTTTACCGCATAAATGTTTTTGTTCTTTCTTCCTCACTTAGACGTGGCTCTTTGGCTATGAGCTGACTGACACTATCATGGTTTTTTGTGAGTCAAACATCCTCTTCCTAGCCAGCAAGAAGAAGGTGGAGTTCCTGAAACAGGTGGCCATTACCAAGGGCAATGAGAATGCCAACGGTGTGCCCCCTGTCACGCTGCTTGTTCGGGAGAAGGTATGGGCGTAGCTCATGCAGATCTAATGCCGTTTTTCTGTGGTTCATAGGTTCATAGCAGCATATAGCCAATGTACTTCTGTTTATAGAATGAGAGCAACAAGGCCAACTTTGAAAAGATGTTGGAGGCCATACGATCTAGCAAGGAGGGAAAGACTGTTGGAGTCTTCAGCAAAGACAAATTCCCCGGGGAGTATATGAAGAGTTGGAATGATATGATCACTGCTGAAGGCCTGGAGAAGGTTTGCAGTTTAGCACGAGACTTCCCTAGGATTTTGTTTTTTTGCTGTGTATATGAATGGTGTATGAGTCTTCCATTGAGACACAAGATGGCTTTGGAATAGTTGGTGATGAATTCAGATCTTGGGATGACAGTTGCCCTGTTTGTTTCCCTGTTATTCTCAGTATGTATTTTTATAATGTAAATGCTGGCGTTATTGTCCAGATAATCATTGTAATAAACAAATTGAGGCTGGAAAATCTTATGTTGTGTGGCTCTTGGGCTTCAATTGCTAACTCTGCTAAACCAGTACATAAGTGGTATAAAGATTGATCAAATACCCCTAGGTGGATCTCAGTGCAGCGGTGGCTTACACCATGGCTGTGAAGGAGGATGGAGAGTTAGCCCTCATGAGGAAAGCTGCAGGAATTACTAGTGAGGTCTTCAACAAATTCTTCAAGGAGCGGGTGATGGAGATAGTGGACGCAGATGAGGTATGTGTGAAGGATCGTGTTGGATGCTGTTCCCAGACTCGCCATTCTCCCCTGAGCCCTGTACTCGGGCTTCACTACTCGCCCCACTAAAGGCACTGGCTGATTGCCCCACAGAAAATGCGTCACAGTAAGCTGGCAGAGTCTGTGGAGAAGGCCATCGAGGAGAAGAAATACCTTGCCGGGGCAGATCCCTCTGCTGTGGAAATGTGCTACCCACCGATCATCCAGAGCGGTGGTAACTACAGCCTCAAGTTTAGCATCGTCAGGTAAGGTTATACGTTGGATCACTGCAGTAGTGATAATGCTCTATTGTTCCTTCCTTCAATGCTCATCATATGAAGCTCTTCTGGTGATTTTCTGTCATGCAGTGTTTAACCACATTTTTAAAAATTTCATTTAACCAGTGACAAGAATCATATGCACTTTGGGGCAATCACCTGTGCCATGGGGATCAGGTACAAGTCATACTGCTCCAATCTAGTGCGCACGCTGATGGTGGATCCACCACAGGACATGCAGGACAACTACAACTTCCTCCTGCAGGTGGAGGAGACTCTGCTGAAAGAGCTCAAGAATGGTGGGCGTGTATGTGTGTGTTGCCTGGTCCCTGTGATGTGTGTCGAGGTGGTTAAAGGAAAAGCTTTTTTTTTTTTTTTTGCTTTTTTTTTCCGGCTGCAGGGGTGAAGCTGTGTGACGCACACAACGCCGTAGTCGACTTCGTAAAGAAGGAGAAACCTGACCTGGTGGGGAAGCTCACAAAGAATATTGGGTTTGTGGAACCACATCTTCTTTCCAACTTCACTTGCATGTCATTCAACCGTGACTAATGTTTAATCGAAAATACACTGTGGACAAAATTATTAGGGCACGTCTCTTAATCATTGATTTCAAGTGTTTTATTAAGACCCATTGCCACAGGTGTATAAAATCAAGCACCAAGCCCTGCATTCAGGTTTACAGATATTTGTGAAAGAATGTGTCTTCAGTGAATTCAAATGTGGTACTGTCATAGGATGCCACTTTGCAATAAGTCAGCTCAGTTTCTTCCCTGCTAGAAGCGTTTAGGGACATCAGCCACTCAGCCACAAAGTGGCAGAGACCACATAAAAGTAACAGAGCGGGGTCACCAAGTACTGTGGTGCATCGTGGGTAAAAGTTCCTGGCACTATCTTGACCCAGCTGCAGAGCTCCAAACTTCCCCTGGCATTAACTCCAGCACAAAACCTTTGCAGCAGGAACTTGATGGAATGGGCTTCCATGGCCGAGCAGCTGCATGCAGGCCTCACATCACCAAGCACAGTAACAAGCATCAGATAGGGTGTAAAGCACAGCACCACTTGGCCCCCAGAGCAGTGGGAATGTGTTCTGTGTGATGAGTCCCGCTTCTCTGTGTGGAAGTCCGGGTTTGGGGGTTGCCAGGAGAACATTACCTGCCTGATTGCATTGTGTCAGCTGTAGATTTTGGTGCAGGAGGGATTTTGGTATGGGTTTGTTTTTCAGGGGTTAGGCTTGGTTACCTAGAGCACTTACCCACTGCACCAGGTACTGTATTTTGGTATGCTACTTTCCCTTTTCCATTGACTTCCGGTTGATTACCAGTACCAAAAATCTCCAAAATCTACTAGAAAACCTTCCTAGAAGAGTGGCAGCTGGTACAGTTGTAAAGGGGTGAGCAGTGCCACATTAATGAGTATGGAATGTCATAAATGTTTCTGTAGATATAATGGCTAGATGTCCCTATACTTTTGTCCATATAGCGTACCTCCAACCATCCGTCCATCTTATGCTTATCCTGAGCATGGTTGTGGCAAATGCCTGGCACCTAGGCTGCAAAGCACACGGGGCAGGGGTACACCCTGGATGGGATATAGAATATAGTTGATTTTTTTTGGCCCTGAAAGCTTTTCTTTTCTCAGCATGACTGCAATCATATTTTGTTTTTGCATTAAAAATATGGTAATAAGTAAGTATTGCTCAAAGGTTATTGGCATCCTCTTCATATTGCTGTCAGTATGCCTTGCTGTGGCTGAACATTTAATGTTTTGTAGTCACATGGTTAGGGGTATGTATTCTGCTGGCCCCAGGAGGATGGGCTCCCCCTTTGAGTCTGGTTCCTCCCAAGGTTTCTTCCTCCTAGGGAGTTT
>JABFEA020000017.1:14838126-14848929 GCA_019775915.2 Cyphomyrus plagiostoma | reverse complement strand
TTCCCTGAAAATAATTGCACACCTCAGAACGTTCGTCAGCCAATCAGATTCAAGCATTCAACGGTCCCGTAGTATAAAATGAAGTTTAAAGCCTCCTTAGCAAATATACTATTAAAATCCCATTTATTCATTTTCTGACCGCTGGACAAGGCAGGGGAACACCTCGATGCCAGTCCATTGCAAGGCACATACTCACACGCTAACATTTTCAATCATATAGACATTCCGAGATGCCAGTTAGCTTAACTGCAAGTCTCTGCAGAGCTGGAGGAAACCAGAGGCATGTGGGGATGGCATGCAAATGGAAGGTGGGATTCAAACCCCCGTTCCTGGAGGTGCGCGCAAAAGTGCTGCCCTCTGAGAAGGTACTGCAATTTAGAATTTTAGCGTTTAGTGATTGATTGTCAGTGTTGATACACCACAGCACACAGTACACAACAATGAAATGTGTTCTCTGCATTTAACCCATATGTGACATAGCAGGGGGCAGCTAATTCAGGGCCTGGGGAGCAGTACCTTGCTCAGGTCAAGGGCATAACTTTGGCTAGAACACTGGGGAGGCTGAGGTCTCCACCCATTATAGGAGAAAAATTATTATTGGGGGAGGTCATATAAGCTGGGTTTGAGTAATTGGGGGGGGGGGGCTACAACCCCCCTGTAATTTATGCCTTTGCTCAGGGTACCTCAGTGGTGCCTTGCTGGTCAGGGATTTGAACCTGCGATCTTTCAATCACAAGTGCACGTCCCTAACCATTAAGCCACCACTGCCAACAGCCCTAGCAGGTAAAACCTGAAAATTTGCTCAGAGTAGATTTAATTAGTCACAATGTTTTATTTTGACGTAGATACGGCGATGGGACAGATGTGGTTATTGGGCCCCCTGAGCTGATGACTGGGTCCCCAGTTCATTTCTTCAGCAGGTTTCTGACATTGGTAGTGAGATCTCACAATTAATCATAAATCCTAATATTAAGACTTTTGTTTTTCAAGGGCTATTTTTATACGTAGTTTAGTGGGGCTCTTTTGTAAGCTTCTATGTGGATATCGTGGGTAAATTTGACCATTGTTTTTGGTTGAAATCTCTATTTAATTTCAGTGCAGTATTTGACAATATCAACAAGGACTATGTTTTTTTTAAAAAAAATATTTAAATGTGACATTTCTGGAGTTGTGTTTTTGGCCAGTTTTTGCTCCAGTCAATGTGCTTTACTACTGGTACCTACATGAACATTTTGCTGGTTTTCATAATCTGAATATAATGATGAATAGTGTAATCAATGCTGATAATATATTTAATCTTAAATATCCACATCTACACTAAGGCCTTGATAATGATGTCATAGTGCTACAACTTTGTCCACACGGCTTCAAGACTTGCCACTCCGCATATACTCTGCTTACTTAACCCTTCTTTCTCTATACCACAGAACACGGAAGTCCAATGTCTCTTATAAAAACTTCTCCCAAATGCCTCGGGAGAAGGAGATCCGTGAAATGAAGCTCTTCATCGATAAGAAGTATGAGACTGTGATCATGCCTATCTTTGGTATTGCCACCCCATTTCACATTGCCACGATCAAGGTAGCTGCTACTGTAAAATGACCTTTGACAACAATGACAATATTTCAGCTTGAGGATCGGCTAAGTGTCTCCCCTACCCCATCCTGTTTTGCAGAACATCAGCATGTCAGTTGAGGGGGACTACACATACCTACGTATCAACTTCTACGTCCCTGGTAGTTCTCTGGGCCGCCACGATGGCAACATCTTCCCCAATCCTGATGCCACCTTCCTTAAAGAGATGTGAGCTTAACTCAGTTGGCCTTCCTTGATCTATCTGGTCTCGTGTCTTCAGTTTCTCCCCTTTTTGTTTTTATGGCTCTGACGATCCTCATGTTCTGCCTTACTGATTTCGGCATTATCAGAACTTACCGCGCCTCAAACCTGAAGACACCTGGTGACCCGGCCGTACCCTCCACCAACCTGCAGAATGCCTTCCGCATCATCAAAGAGGTACAGAAGCGCTATAAGACACGCGAAGCTGAGGAGAAGGAAAAAGAGGGCATCGTCAAGCAGGACTCGCTGGTCATCAACCTCAACCGCAGCAACCCCAAGCTTAAAGACCTGTACATCAGGCCCAACATCGCCCAGAAGCGGATGCAAGGCTCACTGGAGGCACACACCAATGGTGAATGACTGTGTGTGAAATCACATGAGGCAGTGTGGTTTTACGAAGGGTTAAGCATTGAATTCGTCTCTCCTCAGGGTTTCGCTTTACCTCTGTGCGTGGTGATAAGGTGGACATCCTGTACAACAACATTAAACGTTCGATCTTCCAGCCTTGTGATGGAGAGATGATCATCGTCCTGCACTTCTACCTCAAGGTTTCTCATTTTTGCTTTATAATGCCGATGTTCTTGTTCAGTCCAACCCTCGCGTCTGTTTTGGCAAGCGATCTGTTCTTTCCACCAGAATGCAATCATGTTTGGAAAGAAACGCCACACGGACGTACAGTTCTATACAGAAGTGGGTGAGATCACCACGGACCTGGGCAAGCACCAGCACATGCACGACAGGGATGACCTCTATGCTGAGCAGATGGAGCGGGAGATGAGGCACAAGCTCAAAGCTGCCTTCAAAAACTTCATTGAGAAGGTGGAAAACCTTACTAAGGAGGAGCTGGAGTTTGAAGTGCCATTCAGGGACCTGGGGTGAGAATGTCAAGGTTGCCACTCTGAGCCAGTTGAGCTCAATATCATATATTACTAATCATTAAATGGTTTGAGGTAACAAGTATTAAATTATATTGATGTTTGGGTGTGTTGTAGTTTTCAGGGTGCCCCCTACAGGAGTACATGTTTACTGCAGCCCACCTCCAGTTCCCTCTGCAATGTGACGGAATGGGTGAGTGTGGATCCCTCCATTTGCAGGAAAAGCCTGTTATATTTTAAGTGATGTTCCTCCTTGTGACCACTTGCAGTAATTACTCACAATGCCTATCTGCAGCCGCCGTTTGTGGTGACTCTGGATGAGGTGGAGCTGGTTCATTTTGAGCGTGTGCAGTTCCACCTGAAGAATTTTGACATGGTGATTGTGTACAAGGATTACAACAAGAAGGTCACCATGATCAATGCTGTGCCTGTCAACTCGCTTGATGCAATTAAGGAGTGGCTCAAGTAAGACTCTGCTTATTCTCTGATCTGCTTAAATTTGATAATGAATGGGCCTTTTTTTGAATTTTTAGGTGTGGATGCAGTTTGCAGTTTCTCATCGAGCACAAGCGCGAGCATTGGCAGTGTTTTTTTGCAGAATTCGATTCGATTTTCGTAAAGCGTTCGACTCAGCTGATCCAGTTGCCATGTGGGATGTCCTGAGACTTTGTGGGATCCCCCCAAAATTACTGGACATCATGACTGGCCTGTATACTGGTGCTGGTTCTTCCCAGTTGATCCTGGGGTTCACCAGGGGTGTGTTCTTGCTCCTACTCTGTTCAGTGCTTGTATGGACTGGGCGTTGGGCAGGGTTGTGGGGTCCAGCAGCTGTGGGGTGTCTGTTGGTGAAGAAAGATTTACTGATCTTGACTTTGCCGACGATGCTGTGATCTTCGCAGAGTCAATACAGGCTTTGATCGGGGCTCTCGAGAGACTGAGGGAGGAGTCTGAGTGTCTGGGATTGCAGGTGTCCTGGATGAAGACCAAGATCCAGGCCTTTAACGACTTCTTAGGCACAGCTATCAGTAGCCACGACATTCATGTCTCTGGTGACTCTTCCCATGAAGTCCGAAGATAGATTGGTAGAGTATGGGGGGTCATGAGGTCGCTGGAAAGTGGCGTGTGATTTTTCCAATATCTTTGCAAGAGGACGAAGATCCAAGCCTTTAGAGTCCTGGTGCTCCCTGTCTTGCTGTATGGCTGTGAGACATGGACGCTGTCCAGTGGGCTGAGATGAAGACTGGACTCCTTCAGTACTGTGTCTCTTCGGAGAATCCTTGGGTACCACCAGTGTGACTTTGTGTCGAATGAGCGGTTGCTAGATGAGTCCTGAATGAGGCACATTACCTGCATTGTGAGGGAGCGTCAGTTACGGCACTACGGCCATGTGACGCGTTTCCCTGAGAGTGATCCGGCTCACAGGATCCTCATTGCCGAGGACCCAAGCGGCTGGACCAGGCCGAGGGGACGCCCACATAACACCTGGCTGCGGCAGATGGGTGGTCACTTCGGGAGGGTGGAACTGGACCGTGTGTCTGCCTGGGGGGTCGCCAGCCAAGATCCCGAGGTGTTTCTTAATGTGGCTAGTGTGGCAAACCGCTGCATCAGCGCATGCTCCCCAACCTGACCTGACCTGATGCAATTTACTTATTAGCATATGAGCCTGTGATTTGCACATATCATATTGTAGTTAACAACACTTTGTTTGAGGACAAGTGGGTGTACCTTGACTAATAAAAATATATCCTCTCATCCACTTCTCTTCCCAGTTCCTGTGACATAAAGTACACGGAAGGTGTGCAGTCACTGAACTGGACAAAAATCATGAAAACTATTGTGGATGACCCTGAAGGATTCTTTGAGCAGGGTGGATGGTCCTTCCTGGACCCCGAGAGTGAAGTAAGTAATGATAACTAACTGTGCACTATATAACAATACGCAAGACAGGTTTATTATCATTGACAAAAATTTCCCAAACTAAAATAAAGTAAAATACGACAACAAAATAAAACTAAATGAGAACTATAAGTATGGCTTCTGAAACCAACTTTAAAATAAAACCAAATGTCACATACTTCCCGTTGACATTTTTAAACACCGTTTAGCTAGAGTAATCATTTGTTTACCTTTGGGGTTCTCGTGCACTGCACTTGAATAGTGGAAAAAGCCAATAGCACAACATGGTGACATTTTGTAGTAGCCAGCAGTGTCTTTTAACTTTCCATCTATCCATAGATATGACTGAAATCTAAAATAAAATATATAACAAATTAACGGATTTAAATATTTAAAATACAAACATATGAAACCACAGGGAACACTAAACTAGATTTTAAACTAGATAAAAATAATATAGAAAGTAAAAAAAATTCAGAACGATAACAATACTGATGCAAAAACATACACTGGTATATGGCGCTGTAATACAAACTTAGTTTGTTGCAATCTGGGAGTCTATAATTGTTCAAATCTGCTAGCCATTTTTTTTATCATTCTGATTTTAGAGGGTACAAAAGGTGTTTGTAATCTTTCATCTGATTACTTCCTGCTACCTGCTAAAATATCTCAATATTAATCTATTTTTCACAACGTACTAGCAGTTTAAAAGGCTACCAACACCATGAAAAGTGTGAATAACTTAAACTATATAAATTATATTATTCAGTTTTTGTGTTTTTGGCTTGGTGGTTTAGCTGCAGTCATGACTGTTCAGTTGTTTTTCAGGATATTAAACCATGGAATTTGATTTCTAAACTCATGCAACAATCCTATAGCTTAGTGGTGGCCAATCTTATTCATAGAGGGCTGTAGTGTATGCAAGTTTTCACTGCAACTCCCTAATTAGAGGACTGATTGGCTGAAGAGTCCTCACACCTGGGTTTGAGCAGCTGGACTAAAGGTTATCCCAAAAGCCTGCATACACACTGGCCCTTGGATAAGATTATGTGGATCCGATTGGCCACCTCTGCTGTAGATGGTCGATGATACAACAGTGAATTGATGACTATCTCTCTCTGCCCTCCAGGCGAGTGGGGATGATGCAGAGGACTCCGAGTCAGAGATGGAAGATGAGACCTTTAATCCTTCAGCGGAGGAGGATGAGTATGAAGAGGAAGACAGTGACGAAGACTACTCTTCAGAGACTGAAAACTCAGGTTGCTAGAGACGCAAGAACATGAACTTGTATCTGTATATAGGAAAGTACAATCTTGACCAGTATTTTTTATTTTGTTTGTCAGACTACAGTGCATCACTGGGCAGTGAGGAGGAGAGTGGAAAGGACTGGGATGAGTTGGAGGAAGAGGCCAGGAAGGGTGAGTATAAAGACACTGTTCCTCTGAGTAAAATGCACCCAGTTGACAGTATTTATTAATGTTTCTAATGTGCTGTGTCTCTTTATCTGTCTCTTTCAGCGGACAGAGAAAGTCATTATGAGGAAGCTGATGAGCAGAGCTCTAACAGGAAGAGGAAGGGCCGCTCGTCAGCCCCGACTCCCAGCAGCAAGAAGAAGCGACGGCGCTAGATCACTCACATTTATTGTAAACTTTCACACTGACACATTCAGTAACCCTGATACTAATCTGCTGTTTCAAACTAAAATCTAATCTCCTCTTGAGGACCACAGTTCAGCAGTTCTTTGTGGTACTAACATGGGCTTTAAATGCATACCTACCTTCCTACCTGCCATGGAATACTACCAGTGCACCAATGGAGTAAAATTAAGGTTTTTCTCCAATAACAGTGAATCTGAATCCGTGCACCTCCACACAGGCTTTAGATAGACGTTGTGTAAAGTGGGAGTATACCAGTCATTCTTTTGTTCCTCTGTCCATCCATCCTGTTTTATTTCGTCCCTCCTTCTAGATATAGAGGTTAGATGTATGTGGTGTCACAGACTTCCTTTGTATGCATATTATTCTTCCTTTTGAGAATTCTGATATTTGACAAACTGTCTTTGCATTGGTTTTTGTTTTTAGATGTTTAAACAGTTGTCTCAGAAGCCTTGGGTCCTGTCCACACAGAAAACTTCAGCATTTATAGACTTTTCTTGAGTTAATGTCCAGTTTTTTTTTTTGTAATAAAAGAACTGAAATGTCTTTTTTAAAGATCTTTGTATTCAAACTTAGGAAACTGCAAAATGTAAATGAATAAGATAGCTACTGTATTTTTTTCATGAGTTAACATTAATTATTGTGCAGTTCTTTTTTGTTTTTTTTTTTTCTCCTGTAAAGAATTGTATCAGTCATACAGGTAGAGTCCACACATAGAAAAACGGGTAAATTAACATTTAATTTGGTTTTCATGTTGAGAGATAATGATCAGCTCTCTGTCCATTTGTACAAATCATGGTTAGTTTCTCAGTGAGGCCATATTCAATAAAATAGGTACATCACAAACTTTGGACAAAGAGGTATTTGTGTTAGTGTAGGCAGGAATCGTTCGGAAACATTCTTAAATTTTACTGTTTAATGTTTGTGATAATTTTCAGTCGTCTGTTGCTTGTCCATTTAATAATTTGCTGCAATGTAGATCAGAAGTCTTCCCTGCAGTTTGTGTTTTGCGTTGTAATTGGTGCTTTCCCAGTCTAAAGTCTGGCTTTCCCAGATTCCTCTTAATCCAAAAACACAGTTTAGGCTAATTAGTTTCTCTAAATTGCTTGCAGTGTTTTATTGTGCATCCTCTGTCTCATGTGCACTAATGCTTGGGAAATGTTGCACAATCCATGTGACCTTGTGCAAAATAAGTGGTGGAAGATGATGGGTGTTACCTTGAAATTATCATTCTGACCAGAGTGTCTCCCTTCTTGCTCTCCTTGTGCATTCTGGGATATGCTCTAAGTTGACTGGGTAAATGGACTGTGATCAGTAGACGATGTAATGAATTGTTCAAATTTATGATACATAAATGACTTCTAATAGATGATGCTGTGCAATTGGCTAAAGCTCAACATAATATAGTGGACTTATAGTGATCATACCGGAATAAAGAAAATGCTCAAAACTCAAAATTCAACTATTGGTAAATTGTTTCTAGGCTGGAACCTGACAGGAGGGGTTTCCTTCGGATCTCATGTTACTGTCCCTTATGTTGTTTGTCATTGCATTGTTAATAGGAAGCATTGCAGGAAAGTGTATATGGGTTACAATTTATCACCCCAGAACAGGGTTTTCTGTCTTTGAACCATTTTTGCAATAGTATCTCTATACCTGATCAATATCTCTGGATATTAGATGCAGAGGTTAAGCCGCTGTATTACTTTAGATGGAACTGTGCTGACCTGCCCACCATCAACAGTTTGGAGGAATGAATAGGTAGCTTAATGCTGTAGGCCATGCACACACTAGAGCAGCCTAGACAGGGCTGAAAATGTTTGTCAAAGTCCCAGAGATGTTATTGCTGTAAGGGGGAGAATTCATAAACTGGATTATGGACAGGAGAACAGAATTTATGTTATAAAAATGAACAGTTAAATAGCACTGTGAACATGCATTGAACCAGTGGAACATCTTTGATTTTTTGGTTCCATTCATCTGACTAGGTAATGCAAGGAGTCCATCATTTAGGCATTTGAATTCTAAACACCTATACAGAGCTGCAGACTATGTTTGTACAAATTTCTGGTTGGGCAACTATGTGTTTGTATATGTAGCTCAGCGGGTTATGGCTCTGTGCCTATGTCTGATAGGTTATAAGTTCAAATCCCATGGCTCAGTGATTTCACAGTTAGGCCCCTGAAAGGCATTGAGCCAACATTACTATAGGGACTCTGGTTCATCCTGCTCTCTCGTCCCTATTTCTCACTATTGGCCAGAGTTCCTGATATGTAAATAGTAGGTTATGGTCAGGGATTTGATTTTCCATTAGTAGAAAAAGATGTGAAATGTTACTCTTTAGCAGATTCAACAGTATGTTTCGCAACTTGTTGATCATTTTGCTGCTGAATCATTGTCCTCGCTGGACTCTAGGGGGCAGCATACACCCTCTATTTTTGTATTGGCAATGTGTAGAATTTAGTGTTCATTACAGCAGTGTTTCCCAACCTGGTACCAGGTAATGAAACATTGCACTACAGTTTTTGGTTAGTCTTTTGAAGGCAGTGTCTTGATTTATTATATTTTTTAAAATATAGGAATCAGTTTGGTATACTTCTTCATTAAGGTGTAATTTCCTGAAGGAACTGCAGTCCTAAAGGTACTTTTTAGGTTGACTGCAGTTCAAGAAAGGCCCAGTTATGTCAAGAGCCCAACAGTGATATGTTCATTCTGATGGCGACAGGGTACAAACCCACAACCATCAGGATACAAGTACAGTTTTCCAGCCCATAGAGCCACACATGAAATGGCCAGACTTTCACTTGATCTAATGGCATCATAGTGATAACATTCTGGAGACTTGGAGCAGAAGAACTACTTTCTGACTCATGACTACTTTATGACGCATATCAGGGCTGCAGTTAAGGAACTTGTGATGATAGCGATGTACCATGATACTTCTCTAGCAGAAGAGGAGAGGAAGTGTGCATGGTGTCCATAGCTGACCTGGCCCTATGGCTTCAAGGTGTTTACATCTTTTGCACACATTCATTATTTGAAATATAGCCACTGGTAATATGCTTGGGCACCACCTACTCTACATAACTGTCACAAGTCTTCCCTCTTTTGTGGAAAACACCTGAGGTTCGTTATTTCTTTACAATCGGAACCATCGCGCCACTCTAGTCTAGTCAGCGTGCTTTGCCCGATAGTTATAGCAACGGTTATCTTAACGCAGGTTGTTTGACAATGAGCCTCTGAAGTTACTGCACACAGACTATGGCCTGGGACTCATATTTGTATGTAAATGTTTACGTATTTATGCTCCCTGAACTGTGGCAACATTTTCTCCATTTGTTCTGATTGACTTACTTTCTGCATTGTGGGTCGGGCACTTTCAGGATTTGATTTTACAGTGACCCCCCTGCCTATAGCAGAAAAACCTATCCATCTTTCTTTGTTACTTCATCTTCAGTAACATATGTATATATATATGTTCCCACACGCTTTAAACACATGTAAACCTATTAAAACACACTTTGTAAACACATATGATATGTGGATGTCGGGCTAAGGATAGGAGTAACATATTAATAATATGTAACTTTTTTACAGCGGTCTGTTGTTTACAGTGATGTGTATATATACAAACGTTACAGAAAACAATGATGTGTCAGGGAAAAGTCTGCGATATAGTGGAGGCACGATAGCTGAACCGCGATATGGCGGGTGATCACTGTATTTTGATTGTACTTTTCTATTCTCAGGCTGTCCTGCCTCCCCACACATTTAAAGTACTGTGTGAATATATAAAGAGGTATATGGACTAGATGTGTGTAATGTTGGACATTGTTGTGTCTGAACAGGGTGTTGGGCCAATGTAACGCACCAGAACAGCTTTAAAGCACAATTGTCTTGATGCTTTAAAGGTTGCGGAACTCCATCGGGAAAAAAAAAACGTCTCACCTATTCCTCCAGGCTCATTAGTACGTGTTCAGATGGGTTCATTTCATCTAAGTATTTTGAGGGATTTTTTATGTTGTTGCATCTTCATTAATCACCTTCAGGTTACTTTACTGACAATGTAAATTAGATAATGCAAAAATGAGAGAAGAAAGACAATTACCACTTAAAAGAGAACTGACTGTCCTCCCATCCATTGTCTTTTGTAAGGGAAGGGCTAAATACATGGTTTGTGATGATAGGATTTCATCATAAATCCTATTAAGCATTACAAGCTAATTCTGATAAAAGCTTCAATTAAACTGTAGTGCATGATGACGAAAGAGAATTAGAACAAACACCAAACACGCAAACCAGAACCAGAAATTTTCAAACTCAAGTTACTTTAAACAAGTTTAAAATAGTTTCAGAATTCTTGGTGATGCTGAACAAGGCAAACTGTACGCTTCAGTGAAGATGAAGTAACTAAGAAAGATAGGTTTCCACACTGGAAAAAATGGCCCTCCAAAAACAAGGGAGAAAAACTTATTTCAAGCAAAAATATCTTGTATTAAGTGAAAAAATCTGCCAATGGAACAAGTGAAAATTCTCTTGAA
>JABFEA020000017.1:14827893-14838026 GCA_019775915.2 Cyphomyrus plagiostoma | reverse complement strand
TAAGTGTGATGAGATATTTTGACTAGAAATAAGACAAATATACTTGGTAAGATTTTGAGTTTTTGCAGTGCATGGTTGAAATGACATCAGGTCAGTGGTGTTTAGTTTCATTGCACTATGAAATTTATATAAAAATACAGAAAAACGTATCCAGTGTAGAGTCATGTTTGTGTCTGGAGCCCATGCCGGTAAATACAGATCATGAAGTAGTGCACGACCTGCATAGTGAGAAGAACATTATTATAATTGTAATAAATCTAGTTAAATACTAATATAATTAGAAATTACTTCCTATATAAAATACTTCCTAAATAAAAATGCAAAACATAATTGGCAAAAACAATGACCAGTTTCTATGATCTAAACCCAGGAACGCCTTTTTTCAATTCCTTTAAAAAAAAAAAAAACATGAATACAGACAATGGCATATTTTTTCAATTAAGACATTTCCTGAAGAAGGAGACCTTCTTTGGTTAATATTATTTCTGGTTCCGTTCCAAAAAACCTGCCTTTAACATACATTAGAATAGTACTGGCACTGAAACAGGAACTGATCACCTCTTTGGCTAAGATCTGGTGTTGAAGTTTAAATAGGAGAAGGTTGGCTTGAAGATACAGAGATTAGCAGAGAGACTCCAAAGCTGATTAAGGTTCAAGGCAAAACAATAAGGCAACCCCACAAACTTCAGGTAAGATAGAAATGTTTTTCGTCTTTGGTGGTGTGGATCAGGTTGTACGGATTTTAAGAATTAAAATTATCAAGCATAATGAATGGACAATTGCAGTCAAATCATTTGAAGATAATTTCAGTAATACAAAGATTCCAATCAACAGGTCAATCGAATGTTGTTAAAGGATTTAGTCACACAAACTAAGGCATGCACAGCAGGCCATGTAAAAATGGTATTCACTGTAATTTTTAAAAATTAGAACTTTGAAACAACAATAATTTCTGTAACTTTAAACACATTCATGCATTTTTATTCACTTATATTAATTAAATTCAGCAGACGGAGCACAGAGCTTCAGAATATCACCAAGATGATACTGTATGGGATTAGCATTGGAGATATCTGTCTTTTCATATGAAATCCAAGTGATGAGCTATTATTTTGACGTTTAATAGTTTTTTTGCTACACAACATAAAGATATATTATAATGCAGTTTACATTCACAAAAATTATTATCTTGCATGCATGAGGAAAGTACAGGAGTCCTTGAAAATCACTGGTCTAAACAGAAATGCCAAGTGCATGTACTCAGATCCTTAATTGCTTGGACCAGCATTTTGACCCATCCTGTGTGTTTCTTTAGGCCCACTCTCCACAGACATGGGACGAAACCTCTTTCTCCTGCTCATCTCAGGTGACCGCCATCTGGAAAAGTGGCATGTTTGTTTGCTAAACTTTCAGTCATTTTGTAGTACCAATCTTTACAGGCAAATATAAATAATGAGCTTCATCCATAATATTACAAGAAGAATTTAAAAACTTAAGTGATTAAAGCTATAATGCTAGCTAATTTTCATTTTTAAAAGTGTGTTAGGAATGATATTGATCAAAAAAGATCGAAAAAGGATCAGTAGAGTTTCAGATTCAACAAAATAGCTTAAATACCTCTGGGTGTATGTGTATTTGTGCTCATGTCCACAGGACTCTACACATTGCGTTCATGCCTCTCCCGTCATTTTTACTTTGTGAACATGAATAAGAACTGGACTGAGGCACAGAGTTACTGCAGAATGAATTACAATGATCTGGCAACCTTTGATGACATGAAGGACATGAATGAGATGCTAAACACTTTAGGCACCAGTTATAACAAAGTGGCCTGGATTGGCCTGCAGAAAGGAAACGAGAAGGAATGGAAGTGGTCCCTGGCAGACAGGGACTTTTACAGTGATGGAGAAACTGAGTTCCGGAACTGGTATAAGAATCAGCTGGGTGTGGAAAATGACTGTGCACTTATGGTAAATAATGGGAAATGGCAATATTATGACTGCAACCAAATATTCCCATTTATGTGTTATAACGGTGAGTTTTATTTTGCAGCCTCCGCCTTTAAAACAATAAAAATTAAATAATATCATGAGCACATTCTGAACTAAACACATTATAGTGAAGCACGTCATTTATATAATGTTTACTAGTCACCTACAAGTTTTTGTGTAGCAATATTTAATATTGGTTTTGATGAATGATCAAAGTCTCAGACTTTATCCAGAAGCTTAATGCCTTCATCGACTAGGCAGTGTAGGGCATAAGGCAGTGGTACACCATGGATGGTACACACACTGTGGGCAATTTAGGGACCCCAGGGACCCTAACTACAAGTCCTGGGATTGCATGATGAAAGGAGAGAACTGGAGGTAACTCATGTGACAGAGTAAGAAAATGCAAACTCCACAAGCACAGAAAGGAAGGAGGCAGGATTTAAGGGTATGGATTCAGAATTACAGTTAGACAAATGTTTGGATGAATAACAAAATATGCCGTAGTATTCTCACCATTTTGAATTATGTTTTTAAATTTCCTGCTTTGGTTCCAGTTGGATTGCACCTATCTTAAATATATTCCCATACGCATCACAGTGTACTTAGAGTGAAAGATTTATGTTCTGTTGTTCTTGTTACAGTTTGCAGTTGATTTATCCCAAAGCACAACATATAAATAGCGAAAATGTGATGTACTGCGGGAGTTACACCAGGTGGCCCTGTGGCATCACACATCAAGGCATGTGGGTTTGAATTCCACCTTTGTGTGTGCTTATTCTCTGCGCTTGTGTGGGTTTTCATTCAAAAACATGTATGAGCTGGTATCCCTCAATTTACATTTGTGTGTGACAGTTTGCAGCCAATGACGGGCTAGTATCCTATCCGGGGTCCTCTGTTTTGTGCCCTGTGTGGGTGAATCTTGGAAGCTCTGATAGTTTTTCTCTGTCAGTGCAAATAGGTGAACTGATATTTGTAAATTGTGTCGTGTACTCTTTGTGGTAGACTGGCTTCCAGTGTGTACTTCATTTTCTTCAACAAGTCACATTTCTGAAAAGAATTCACAGATGAAAAAGCTCTTAGAAGCCTAACAATTTAGACCTCAATATTTAAGGTATGCCTCCTATCTAGGTAGATTGTTTTATTCAATACTTCTCAATAATTCTACAGGTGAAGCAGCTCTATTTCACTGACACATTCTTGAAGAAATAACGCAATACAAAATCAAAGAAAACTGGGGCTTTTGTTGTTTGGTCACTAAATTCCTCCAGGAACAATGCAGGAACATCGCAGAACAATGCATACAATTTCTTCTTCCTTTGGAAGGACACATACAAACACTTAAACCTATGCAAATGTTACTATATCTTGACAGGGTCAGATCCCAAGAACAGGCGATTCATCCCAGTTAGGGTCTCTGTCACTTGGACATACGCCCAGAGCGCCTGTAGATATTATGCTACAGACCTGGTCAGTGTACGGAACGAAAATGAAAATGAGCTTTTACGTGAAGTCGCCGCGGGGGTCCCGATGTGGATCGGCTTGTTCCAAGATGCCTGGAAGTGGTCTGACAATGGGAGCTCCTCATTCCGATCGTGGAGAACAGGCCAACCCGATAATTATTATGGGAATGAGAGCTGTGCCGTATCATGGTTGACGGATATGGAAAAAGGGAAAATGGGTGACAGGCCATGTAATGAAAAACATCCATTCATATGCTACAGTGGTGAGTCAAGTTTGACAGCAGAAACTATTACTACTGTTACTACTGCTAGAATTGCTCCAGATTAAGATTTAGAAAATACTTCTCTTGCATTTAGCAAGGAAATTTTGGATTCTTTTCCACAGATGATCTTTACCACTTTTCTTTTTCTCTCCACTTTGCAGATATGAAACCCACAACTTCTCAACCCTCGGCCATGTCACTCACCTCTACTAACCGCCCCATGACCAAGCAATCAATCACCGTGCCCTCAACTGCTGTCGAGAAGAAGCAGACAATGAGGGGTGGAGACGCAGCACCACTGATTCAGTCTGCTAGTGAAACATCTCCCTATCATCTGTCCTGGGCTCTTCTGCCTGTCTGCTCTCTTTACCTCTCTCTTTTCCACCTGCTGTAATGGTCCTGTTTTCATCTGTACTCATATCTCACTTATCTCACTCATAAATGTTATTTCTATATCTTACATGCAATTTAATATGCAGAATATAGAAATTATTTGCTTACATGAGCCTCTTATTATGTATGTGTGAATTGATTAAAAGCTTTAATGTACTAAAAGATAGCATATTTCCATTCTCCTCAGTGTGTGCAGTTAGCTCTTAAGCGTCAATAGCCTTGACTTAACAGCTTACATGACATGGTTGTGTGTCTAATAAATACATTTGATGCATTAATGATATTGCCTCGTGCATTTTTCCAGTATGGAAACATCCAGCAGCAGATGGTACCATGTTATTTGTTTTGACATGATTTCCAGAATATTATGTTGGGGGTATTCCAGATCTTCCAGATCTTCCAGAACTGAGTTCAATAACACTGACAAAACATATGCAGCATTTCAGTTCCAGAAAAATTGATTAGGAAAACAGAAAGTGAGGTTAATCGACTCTGAGTAGGTTAATCCTGACTGAAGCAGATTTACATGGAACAATCAAAAGCCATTGTCAGTGGATCACTGAAAGGAGGATCCACCATGGCAACTCAGTTTTGCACTGTATGAAATTTGAGCTGGAGATATGAGTGACTTTACATGCAGATTATAAATTTATTTTAAAGAGACAATACTGAAGCCGGGGCGGCATGGTGGTGCAGTGGTTAGCACTGTTGCTTCGCACCTCTGAGACCAGGGTTCAAGTCAAAGTGGAGTTTGCATGTTCTCCCCATGTGGGGATTACTCTGGTAATTGGGTTCACTGAGATTGAGTGTAGAGTGAGTGTGCCCTGTGATAGGCTGCCCCCCCCCATCCTGGGTTGTTCCCCACCTCGTGCCCATGACTTCTGGCATAGGCTCCGGACTCCCTGTGACCCAGTAGGTTTGGTTTGGATGGACTTTTACAAAGCTGTGTAACCTAAAACAATTTTTAATATAACAGATGGAATATTTACCATAATATTGTTCTGTGTATTTATAGGAATATATTTAAGGTAGGTACAATGCAACTTGAACCAAAGCGAGAAAGAATGAAATATAAAAGCTTAATTCTAAATGGCAAGAATATTACTGCGTATTTGTAATTCATCCAAACATTTGTCTAACTGTAGACTTTGGCTAATGGCTAATGGCTCAGCACCACCTGTCACCCAAAGCAGAAAAGGTGTTATTCTCCCAGTAACTGAAGGCATGCTGTGAGGTGGCTCTTCAGAGGCAGCAACATCCTCGGATCCAAGTTCCTGCACAATGGGCGGGTTTGGCACATTCACAGTGAAATTTTACCTTTTTGGAATTGGGGTGGTAGTTTCCCAGTACTTTTGGCACAATTGACTCTGACTTTTAAATCTAAAGGCCGATTCATGTTTCTGCGTTGACACAGAGTTTACGCCACGCCCTACACAGCTGGCCTGCGCTGTTATTGAGCATTTACACTTGTGCGTGATCTGCGTTGCCATGAGTTGCATGTCAGGCTACGGCACAGGGTACACGCCCGTGCCATAACTACATCATACCGACAGCGCAGATTCTACACAGAAGTATAAATCAGCCTCAACCATCATCATGACCTGAGTGGTAGCATTATTGGTCCAGATACTGTAGATCATCCTGCCAACGTAGAGCTTTGTGTTTTTGTATAGTGTTTGGATGTTCATTAGCTGTTACTTGATAGTCTGTATGCGTATGTTACATATATTAAGTTAGTTACTTTACAGATCTTCTCAACTGCTGACATACCTTGACTGAACTTGTAGAGCAATCAATCGCGCATGTGAGCCATAAATGTTGTCTCCACAGTTATAAACACATTTATGTTGTTTCAATACAGTTGACAATGACACATGTTTTGCAATACTCACATCTTAGCACAAGTAACATCAGTGTCAGTTCCTTTTGAAGAAACAGTTTAATCAACAATCAAAACATGGAATGAGTTAGTGCAGGAAAATATTTGTCACCTATGCAAACATAATCACAATTATCAATATGATATTGGTTCCCTATATATATTTAAGGTATATATTTAGTGGATCAACATAACAGAAAGAGACAGAGAACAAAAAGTAAAATTCCAGAGGAGAAGAGGTAGAGGAAGAAGCAGAGAATGAGGAAGGAATACATAGTCATGTATCAGGTTTATGTATCAGTACATAAACCTGATACATAAAATATTTACTATAGTAAATATTGCTGTTGTTACCAGATTCTAAAATGATCTAACCTCAGGTGTAAAACAACACCAACAGATTCCACTGTGTTATTATTTCTTTATCAAAAATGAAGCCAAAATGGAGAAACAATTTGTGAAAAACTAAGTACACCCCATAATTCAATATCTTGTATAGCCACCAGAAGCAGCAATAACTTGAATTAATCATTTTATGTATGACTTTACCAGTTTCTTACATTACTGTGGAGGAAGTATTACCCAATTTTCTTTGCAATGTTTCTTCAGTTCATTGAAGTATACAGACATTCATTTATCCACAGCTCTCATATGGTCCCATTACAGCACTTCAATTGGGTTGAGTTCTGGACTTTGCGCCATTGCAACACCTTGATTCTTTGCTTTTTCAGCTAATCTGTTGTAGATGTGCTGGTGTGCTTGGGATCATTGTCCTTTTTCATGACCGAATTTTGGCAAACTTTAGCTGTCTAACAGATGGTCTCACATTTGACTCTATGATACTTTGGTATATGGAGTAGTTCATGGTCACACTCAATGGCTGCAGGTTGCTGTAAAACAAGGTCAACTCATCAACACACTTGACATTTGGTATGAGGTGTGTTACGTGCCACTGTTGTCTGGTCTGTGAGTTTTAGTTTTGGTTTGCTCTTTGTGTGACAGGTCACTCCATTAGTGCGGATTGATGATTTCTGAGGTGGAGACTTCCCTTTATAAGGAGACGGAACGAACTGCACAGGGATGTCAGCGTCTTGCAGCATAGCGTCAGTTGTCCATGCTCGATCCTCGTTGTGATTCACCTTTTTGATTCTCGTTTGTGTGATTTATAGATGCCTTTGTGCTTGACATTGGTGCACGTTTACACCATGATGGCTTAAGTGCGAGGACTTTTATCCTAAACGACGAATTGCTTGTTGTGGTAGCCAAGTTACCGGTACCTGACTCCTAAGGTGGTGGGGCTCAGTTTAGAATGTGCGCACATGGACATTTACCACATGTAGTAATACTGAGTGTCTAGATACACCAGTTTAGGGGCAGGCGTAACCTCTGTACTTTTGGTTAGGACAGAGTAGTTCTCTTTTGAGGATTAAATGGACAGGTATGTTATTTAGCCCTTTTGCTTATTTCTTTTCTTTGACGCCGCCTATAGCCTCCCGCTGGTCAGGTATCCTTTTTGCCCTTGTCATTTGTCACTTTACTTGCTACACGTGTTAATAAAAGCATATCTTTCTATTTTTATCTTACGTTTTGGTGTCTGTGGCGTTTTTGGTCCTAATCCGAAATAATAACAATGGTAACCTTGACCTGGGATTGTAACAGGTGTTTGTGGTGATATAAAGTATTTGGTCTCCTCTGTCCAAAGGACATTGTTCCAGATGTTTTGTGGTTTGCTCAGATGCAACTTTGCAAGCCGAAGCCATGCTGCCATGTTCTTTTTAGGGAGAAGAGACTTTCTCCTGGCAGCCCTTCCACACAAGTCACATTTGTTCAGTCTATTGTAATTTCAATGTCATAGACTTTGCCATTTAACCTGCTAACTGAGGCTTATAGAGTCTGAGATGTAGCTCTTGGGTGTTCTGCAGTTTCTCTGACCTTAGGGTCAATTTTCTGGGATGTTCACACCTGGGAATATTGGCAACTTTCTGAATGTTGAATGTTTTCCACTTGTGAATAATCTTTCTCGCTGTAGAGCGACAGACTTCAAATTGCTTGGAAATGATCTAATGACCCTAACCATAATCACTATTGGTGGTTTCCACTGTAATTGTGTTTAGAGGGAGTTGTGTGTACATTTTCACCTGTTCCCGTGGTCATTGTAGGCAATGAACTCATATAAAGAGTTTATATGACGAGAGCTGATGTCAGCCATAGTGACGGAGTCTTATGCTTAGCTTAGGAGTTGGCTCTTCTCCTAAGTAAAAGTTGGTCTTCACTGTCCAAAGGACATGATTTCTGGCATTATACACAGAAAGCAACAAGCATGACATTATAGGACTGCCTGCATAGTTTGTTATACAAACATATAGTACAAACCCAAGACAATGTGTGAAACACCCATGTGAAACAGTAGAATACGTGTGAAACTATAGAATAAATAATATTGTCGCACCAGTGAGCGCATGCCTCTGAGCACTCGTTTATATAGTCCTGTGTCTGTGTGATTGTAAATAGCTCTGTGTCTGTGTGATTGTAAATAGCCCTGTGTCAGCGTCTTACCACCTGGTATATTTTGGTTTTGTGCTCATTCCGTGCCTGTTACAGTCCTAATGAAGACTATGATAAAGAACGAGTTTTATTCCGGTAGGCAAATCTCCTCGTCCTTCACTGGGCTTGTGATGCCTCAGTCCGCCCAGGACTACATTATATATCAATTAAAAAGGTACATAGGTGATGTAAACAATCATGTTAAAATAGTGGTACAGGACTATTTTAAGGTATTTTTCTATTAGTGCACATTATTCTTTTGAAAATATTTTGAATTTGAATTTACTGTACATAAAAGTGGTCTGATTTTAATTTTACTATTGTTGCTAACTAGAAGACTCATGAGACAAGGTACAGACAAATGTCTCTCTGGGACTGAGATTTATTGAAGGAACCCATATAAAAACACACATGGTTCATATAAGACTATTGAGTATTTTTGAAAATTTCAAATATATATAACAGTGCATGATGTTTTTTATATGTCCATTACAAGTCAGTGTTTTTTCTTATATGATTATGGCCACATTTATACCAAAAACACACTTGATATGTACGACACTCAAGGGAAAAGCCTATAGGAAAAATGTAAAACTTTAGATGAATTTAACATGTGAAAACATATGGCTTTAGTAGGAAATACATATTTATTGCCTGTTGTTAGTAATTTTTTTATTGCGTTTATATCATTCTTATGAAAGACATGCATGAGCTCTCCACATTTAGCTGGCTGAATTAAACATGAGAAAATTCATGTTAGGTTCTCAGAACACAAAGTGAATGCATCAGCAACAAAAGAATGTTTCCTTTTCAAAACAATCATTCTATTTGTGTGTAACCTCTGGCCATGATCCAATTCAGTTAATTCAAAGAATTATACGTAAAAATCACTGATCAAAGCTTCAGTAAACATGCATTGAACATCGACGTAGAGCTTACATGTTTGACATGTAGTTTCCGTGACTTATGTTGATGGCACAAAAATTTCATATTTGTTAAACATCTATAAAGGAAATGTATGTCTAATGACACATTCACTTAATATGAACTCATATAAAGAGTTTATATGAGACAGGTGAACTGCATATAAGAAGACTAGTGAAAAGGGGTCTGTTAGGTGATGGTTCCTGTATGGTGGCCATCCATCAGTATTCCCTTGCAGGAACTGGTGCAGATTGGATTCCCAGCAGGCTGTCCCATCACCGTACATTCAGGCAAATTAACTATCCCTCATGCAAACATCTTGTTACACATATTTTACATTATATTTTCCAAACAAATATGAACAAAGATGAATATATATGCAGTTTTACATGGAATTGTGGTGTTGTGAAATCTTAAAAAACACAGTCACGTCAAGATGGAACATTATACTGTTTACTGGTACCAAAATAAATTATTAGTAAGCACCATGCACATTTACACTCACCTAAAGGATTATTAGGAACACCATACTAATACGGTGTATGACCCCCTTTCGCCTTCAGAACTGCCTTAATTATACGTGGCATTGATTCAACAAAGTGCTGAAAGAATTCTTTAGAAATGTTGGCCCATATTGATAGGATAGCATCTTGCAGTTGATGGAGATTTGTGGGAT
>JABFEA020000017.1:14673900-14684252 GCA_019775915.2 Cyphomyrus plagiostoma | reverse complement strand
TATTGCTCTTATACAACAGTTCATCAAGTAGCATTTATAAGGTAACAGTAATAAGATACAGCATATGCTGTTTATTTTAACATTTACGGGCCATAAATTGAGGAATGAGTATGTGTATATGTGTGTATGTCAGCGTGTGTGTCTGTGTGTATTCATATATATGAACTGGTCACTTGACTCCACACAACCAACACCTGCCTAGAAAGGAGATCTGATCCCTTGCAAGTGGGGTTACAGGAGCTTTTGCCAGGTGGTGACATCATTCTGCATGTGACCAATTTCTTACTGAGTACCATAAATTACTAATAACATATTAGCATTCATCATCACTAATCATCAACCATAATCTTCCCATAATTAAAAATTGCTATAAATACATGAAACAGAGAGCTAATCATTTATAAGCAAAAACTGCAGTTAATAGTAATGAATATGGTGATGAATTGCTACAATTCCTGTCACGTTATTCTATATTTTCAGGAAATGTTCTTGTCTGGGGGGGCTTGGTAGGTTAGAGGCACAGCTCTCATCGGGGAACTTAGATCCACAGTACAACAGCAATCCATTTAGTACACTTGAGGCTTCCTGCCCACTGAACAATCATGAGGAGTACATGATGGTTGCATACATTTTGCATAATTAAGACATTTTTATAAAAACCAACAAACAAATATTTCTGCAGCATTTCTCAGTAATTCTGCTATATTTGTGAGTATTCAAATAAGGAATATCTATATTTTTTCTGGGCAAATATTTATTGCAGATAAATTCCTTTGTACGAACATATTCAACTGTATTGGAGATATTATGAATCCTGAATTCCGATTCTGCTGAATCTTCTCATTTTTTAAAGCATTTCTGCTGAACGTTCTGCCATAACATTAACCAAACTCAATCTCACAGTCTACTTAATGGGCCTGTGTGTTGGCAAACAGACAAAATAAAAAAAAAATGGTATGGCAGATATGTGCTTGTGTCGTCAAACATCTCAATTCCTGATCTGAGAATCAGCTTCATTTGTGGAAGGCGCACTATCACTGTTCCCCTTTGTTCACCCTTCACCAACATCTGTGCCAAGTGACAGACAGCTTAGTACCACTGCAGAATTCGCTCTGACATTCGCAACCGAGAACCGTCTTGCACCACTAAATGCATAATGGATTATTTTCCTTAAAGGAAATGCTTATTTTAGATTAGATTACAATAGATTGGTTTTATTGTCCCCCAAAAGGGCAATGTGGTTTGCAGGCAGCAGGAAACACAACCAAAACATATAATAAAATATATAAAAGCTATTTAGAAAAAAAACATAAATACAGTACATAACATCATATTGAAATTACAAATACGTATGAAACACTAAAAGTGGATTAGTCATCAGTTAATATTTGCTCATTTTGAATGCTGCACAACTGTCAATTGCTTCATATTTGCTAGCCAGTTTCCATTTGTAATGGAGTTTGAATGTATACGTTACAAGGTATGTTGGCTTTTTCATATCAGGCCTGTAGGCTAACAAAAGGGATAATTTAAAAAAAAAATCTGTGATCATAATTCATACTGCATCACATTAATTGGATTCAGATTTGGCTGAATCTTGAAGTTTGGATTTGCTATCCAATATACCCCCATAAATTACAATCCAGTGCATCCATAATCTTTATGGAATGGCATGTGGTAATTGTAATAATCACAGTTGAAACTTTGAAAAAGAATCTGAACAATTTCTTCTTAAATATACACTATAAAACAGAACAGAAGATGATACAGAAACGCTAGCATTGATTCGAGGTTTATTCATTTAATTATATAATTTTATCCTCCTGAGAGCCCACTTCATTTATGTCCATTGTAGTGGACATTTTATTTTTTAATCTGTCTTTTCACTGATGTTAGAAAACATATTTACTCCTGTTGTACACTAAAGAGGACATGCTGTGAAATTAAAAAAAAAAAATTGAAAAAATCTAAATTGTAAGATGTCTTATTTCCTCCAAAGACACAGAAAATCACAAATACCCTAAAATTGAAGGACACTTTTTTTCCCTCCCTCAGGAGGTTAATCCTCATTTTAATTATACAATTTATACACATTCTTTTTTCTGTGAGATTTTTTTCTGGGCTATTTTCAGATATACTTCATATCTAAATTTGGGATAATTATTCTCAACCATTAACAATTTATGCACATAAGCGGTGATATTCGAATAAAAGCATGCACCAAGAACTGAATGTGACAAATTTATGCATAGCCACAGTGGGAACCCAAAAGGATAAAATGTCACTGCAATTACGCTCTGCCTCCACCAGGTGGCTCAATGTCAAACTTTGCCAGGGGTGTAGTTCCGAAACGTTTAATCAATTCAATCAGTTTATCAAACTGTATTAGTCTATACTATGAGGGACTGTTTTTCCATTTCCAGTTTTTCTGTAGGAAACCATGAGGGCTTCACCCCAGCTCCATTCCATGCAGTCAAAAATACAGAATACCTTTAAATAGGCTGTGATTCGATATATAACATCACTGATGATTTCTCTTTGCAGTCTATAGCTATTTATTCTCATATTAATACAAAACATGTTGTTATTGTGCTGTGACATTACCCAGGGCAGTAACTAATCACTTGAACAATACCCTATGACTTACACTGTTTTATGGAAATGCCAAAATATTGGTAACTGCAGTCCATGTTCCTCAATAAAAAAAATTAAATTACTAAAAAATTACAATTTTTTTTTAAATTACTTTACCTGCATAGACAGAAGGGTGATCCATGATTTAAAAAATGTAATTGTAGTAGTTTCAAAAAGAAGAGCCTGGGCTTGGTGGACTGGGTGGCAGCAGATATAGTTAAATTTAGATAGCAGGTTTCTGCTGTCGCAGACTATTTTGGCAGTGTGCTTGGGATTCGCTGACAGGTACAGTACTATTCGGGCCTCCTGCTCAGCCAAGAAGGCAGAATCAGAGGCCATCTTGTGAGTTGAACCATGCCGTGTTTACTTACAGCTTCTTTGCCTGCCTAGCATTCACAAATACATTCCCCGGCCGGCCTAAGGGCTCGGCTTGCGTGTGGGCAACCATGAAGAGGCTCACATATGAAACGAATCATGCCACATACATATAAGGACCTGTGCGAATATGCAACATGACTTCATGCGCAGCGTTCCAGAGGATGTGAAGAAAAATGCCCCAGCATTAATTCCACTGACAAGTGAAGTGAGTGACATTGATTATCTCATTCCAATAGCACCAGTCAAGGGCACCATTATATATTAGGCAAATAAAAACAGGCAGTTCTTGTAGTCGCAAACAGAAAAACTGGGCAAATGTAAGGATCTAAGTGAATCTGACAAGGACAGCATTTTGACGGTTGGGTTACAGCAGCTGGCTAAATAAGTTAAGCTTGTGGCTACCTGTAGACCCCTCTGTTGTGTGTGTTTGAAACCTGCCTTCTTTATTTTTGTATTTCGTTCCCTAGAGTTTTGTTGGTATCAGTTTTCCTAGTTCCTGTGATTTTGTGGTTTGTTTTCCATTTCGGTTTCTTGCTTTGTGCCTTGGTTGTGTGTTACCGCTCTTTCTTATTTCCTCAGTATTAGATTCTGCTTCTGTCAGTTTTAGTTTCACCTGTTGCCTGTTTTCAGTGTCAGTCCTTGTGTGTTGCCCTTGATTGGTTAATTGTTTCATGTTTAACTCTTGCTGTGTCCTTGCCTTGGTTCAGTTCTCCAGTGGTTGATTATATGAATGTCTGTACTGTATGTCAGTGATGCTGTATGTTAGTTGTGTTATTTGTAATCTGCCTACCTGCTTCTTGTTCCACTAAACCATTTGTAGTTGGTCATTGTTATGCCTCTTTTTAGTTTTGACCCCTTGTGATCCATTTTGTTTTGTAGTATTCCCTGTGTTTTCACTTTTGTGAATAAACCCAGTTTATTCCCCGAGCCACCTCCTCTTCCCTGAGCTGCCGGTGGTTCACTCACCCAGCCTGCATCATGCCACGCCCTCATGCCAGAACTGCCTGGGTTCATGCCAATTACAGGCTTCTTTAATGTGTCAGTGTTATGAAAAAGGTGCATGGTACAGTGACTGGTATTCACTATGTATATACCTCTATGTACAGGGATGCTAACAGAGGACCTACATCTCCCTTGATGAGAGGGAAGGAGACGTTGCCTATGGGATACTCCTAGCTGAAAAGAATCCAATCCCAGTGGGATAGACAGGTAATCAGAAATAAGACAATTGCCTGAACTCATCCTGCTTGGCAAAATAGCTCAAATCCATGGTTTGGACTCTTGGATAAGTGACACTACACCATATTGGCCCCAATATGAAGGTTAGAAATTGAAGCAGAAATTTTAATACATACACTTTGCTTAGGACACTATCAAAGGTTTTATGTATTTATAAATACTGCATGTGAGATTTCAAACCCTTAACCATAACTACTACCTCCCTATTGTTAAGGGCTGTCTTGTGGCCCTGATGTCACTTCATGTTCAGGAGTTCTTTGAGATTGCCGTCCATTGTAACCCTGACTTGTGAGCCAATACAGTCTAGATCAGGGTTATTCAAATCACGGTCCTCGAGGTCCGAGCACTACTGTTTTCCAGCCTTCCTTTACCTGTCAGTCAGGTGTGAAGCCTCTGACCAATCAGAATCGGTAATTATTAAATTAACTATCTGGGAGAACTGAAAATAAGGCCTAGATTTGGAATTGAGGTCCGGATTTGAAGAATCCTGGTCTAGATCATGGCTGTCAAGCTCCATTCCTGCGGGGCCAGAGCCCTGTGTACCTTAGTTCTTTCCCTGTTCTACCACAAATGATTCAGCTTAAGAGCTGTGATAATTAGCACAAGGGGTTGAATCAGGTAGGTTAAATGAGGGGAAACCCAAAAATGTGCAGGGCTCTGGCCCCCCAGCGCTGGAGTCGGACACCCCTGGTCTAGATAGTCATATTTAACCTGCTCAACATCTCACACTTTTTACTATGCTAACCTGCAGTGGATGAGGACTCTAGCTGAAGGTTAATTGCTGTTATCTGATTTAACAGGACTTAAGGCAGCCCCAACACAGATATTTCCCATTAAAACACTTATAGCAGTTCATCTCAAACAAGTCATGTGGAATTTGCCAACTAATGTCAAGCTACCAAAGCAAACTAAGATTCCCTTCACCGATTGTTCATCCTGACTTTCGGTCCAGTTGCTAACAGAATCAGTCACAAATACATGGACTGAGAGAAGAAAGAGAAATGTTTCCGAAACCGATGCTGTGATATATTTCTGAAATGTGTCCTTCTGTGTATGCCAGTGGATCATCTGTCATTCTGTATTAAAACAGTCCTGCGGGGCATTGACAAGCAGACAAATCTCCAAGGTAGATGAGCTCAAAAGACAAAAGAGCATAAGACATGGTTTTAACCATTCCAAGATATTATCTGAGAAGGCACATATATGCACCTCATTTGTTCACTTGTCTTTCTCTAAATTTATCCTGGTTTGCTAATTTAACATGTTCAGGCCATTTGTAATTCTACATACAGACACATCAGCAACCATTGAAGGATGATATTTATTTGAGCTTCCTTTTAAGATAAAGAAAGGGGAATCTGACCTACATGCAACAACGACTCTTCAACTTCTTAAACACTGTAAGTCTCTGTCAACTCAGATAGGGTTATGTTATGCTGAAGAACATAGAGAGAGGGAGGGGGGGCACGTTTAGTGTTGCTGTGTTTCCCCTCCACTTCCAGGTTGCAAGGGAGGAGATCTGCCAGTGGATTACATGCTAACGATATGGGCTGAGTTTCCCGTATATCACTGACCTGGCTGCACATTCGACAGCAAGGACCCTCCTCCTGCTGTCGTCTTTGCAGCTGCTGCTCTCCTATTGTACTGGTGATTTGAACTTTAACTGAACTGATGCTCGAACATGATGCAGATACTCACCCACGCTGCCTTAAGGATGTGCGCGCACCTATATACTCCTCATAAAATTTAAAACACCCATTTTGTTTCATTCATCGCTCTGGACTCACTCTTCTGCAATTCAATCGCCTCAGACTCATGTTACTAGGGATCTACTTTTGCTCCCCAGCAACAGGTTTCGCATTTTTTGCAGTACTTGCAGTACTTTTATTCCAGGCATTCATTCGGTTCACAGCAAACCGGAGATAGTTTAGCTGCTGTATCACTTCACAAATTGTCTTACTGAACACACATTAAAATTCTGCCCGCATTGACTGTAACTATTGTTTATCCCTTTCACCTCTTATCATGATTAGGTGCCTATGAATTATCTGCTTATATAATGCATCAGGCTTATGCTTCTGATGTAGTGTTGGCACATAATCTATGTCAGAAAAGATCCCTAGAGCTAGGACAGTATTTGTGAACTACCATTTCCAGTTAAAATGACATGGATTTCAGTTAAGCACCAAGTTTTTGCTGTTTACTGATTGTTCAGTCTCCTATAATCATGCAGGTGTCACTTATGTTAATGAGAAACAGCTGGTCAAGGAAACAAGAAGAACTGAACATGACCTTTTCAGTTTTAAAGTAGTTTGTAAGACCTGACGTAGCTCAAAGTGTCTTCCCTGACATGCATTAGGTGGTAACCCTATCCTGATGCTAGTTAACTTATACGCTATGCCGACCTCATTAGCCCTGGTAGCAGTTACCACCATGCTGATCATCAGTCAAGTTTGCTTTTTCCTCTAACCCTATGCTCTCACGCTTTTACTAACCTCCAATGCAAGCTCCTCCATCTCAAACTCTTTTTGTGCTGCCTTGCTTTTTCCAACGTGCTGATGGTAGTATATGACCATGACGTCATATTTCTTCATCACAGACTTGAAGTTCTTAGCATTGAGGTCATGGACACGATCCCGGCCATCATATTCAGGGATTTCCAGGCCAATTTCTCCCCAGGAAAATATTCCTAAAGAAAGGAGGACCCCGAAAAATACCCAGCACCATTTCATGTTTCTTTACTGAGGAAATACACAGACACTATGCTGTTATTATAATAAGAAACAGAGGAAAGAGATGCAGTTTGGGTCCCTGCTGCCCCAAGAAGAGCAGGTCCAACTCCTGGTCCCCCTTTTAAAAAAAAACACAAGCCTAGATGAGCAAACAGCTGAGGGGGCAGGGACAGAAGGGGTAGGGTTAGCGGTGAACGAGAAAGTGCATGGGCATGATGGCATGAGAAAGTAAGCTGGGGGGGTGACCAAAAAGTGAGAGCAACCACAGGAGGTGGGTAAAAAAAGACCCGGACAGGATCTATCTTTAACAACTGGCACCTGTTTGAAGAAGAATACTTCAGCCACTAAGTGAGAAAGACACTGAGCGAAGGGTACCTTCTTCATATGATTACAGGGAAGGAGAGAAGGTGGGGGGGGGTGGTTGGGGGGTGAGAGTGGGACAAATCCATGACGCCTTTCCAGTATTGGGCTTTGAAGGGCATCCGTATGCAAGCTAAAAATAGCAGCGTGGATGTAGGGACAGTGAGAATGGAGTGGCAGGCCCAAGAGGGGCAGCACTACGGGTGTTGGGGTACAGCTCATGTGCCGCACAGAAAACGATGCGGCTGGTGAAGATCCTAACGATGCAGTGGTAAACAAATTAAATAATGCCTATTGTGCATCTCTGCTCTAAGGTCAAAGTGTGACTCACTCTGTCGCGCTGTGGCTCTGATTTCTGTGTGAGTAGATTATATATATATACATATAGCTGTGTGTATGTTTATGAGTGATCCTGGTGGCAGCTGGGGAATACCACAGGAGGAGGGGGAAATGTGAAAATGAAATGTGTATCATCTTGGATTTCACTGACTTCCATCTCCATGGGAACACCAGATGCCCAGAGTCAGTGCCAGAAGCTAGAAAAAGGGCTGGGCTGGTGGGTTGGTGTCTGACTGAATACATTTTGTTTTGACACGTAAGATAAATCTGCAGAACATAAGACACACACAATTAATCGAACAGGTATCATCGTACAATAGTGTGGGACTTTGCAGAGAACGTCTTGCCTATGTATGCGTTAAAACAAGTATGCACAAATATACTAAAAAAAACAAAACTTGTTCTGCATCTTATTTTGTATATACAAAACTGATGCTTTTGAGCCTACTGATATCTCACAATACAGTTCTTATTTTTCTGACAAAATCTAGATAGGAAGAGGCCCACTTATGAAAATGAAGACAGGCCATAAACACAGTTTTTCTAAAAATGAACTCCAGTGGGAACTGTAGGCATTCTACTGCAACAGTGCTTTCTTGCAGTGGCAGACATGCCAGCGTGATTCCACCAGAGGATTTTCTGTAGGAGTTCAGTTTGTTGGCATTCAATGAGACAAAAGCACACATGTGCTGCGCCGCTGGGACACTTCAAGAGCAGGAGGCAAAATGGAAATCAAACCATCTGAAAGAAGACTTTGATTTAAAATGAGACACAACACGCATGATCATATTTACATATATGTATGGAGCTGCAGAGACTGGGGCTTGTTGGGGTGTCAGTTTACACAGTTAAATGGGAGAGGTGAGCTATTAATAATTTTTAGAAACATGAGTCGGTCCCAGCCCATCATCCCCCTGACAAGCTCTCTAATTTTCCGGATCACATGACTAACACCTATTTAGTAACCCAACTGGAGCTGAGCAGGGGCAGCTGCTTGTGGAGCTCTTTAAAAGAAATGCTCAAGGATTTTCTTTTAATGGACAGCGTACGCCTACGCATATGGGAGTCCTTGGATAGTTGTGACTTCTGAATAAACACATTTCTGTGCTCCTGCATATTAAAATAGGCACAATAATTATATATTAAAGAGTAGACATATAGTGCACTGTACGTATTAAATAGAAATGCACATCGATGTACATACATGCTTAGAGACATATTTGTACATTTGTTCCGTATGATATGTACCGTGTCGTCATTGTGCGTTCTGTCCGCAGATGGTCGTGTGCGCGGAAACTTGTGTTCATATTACACTTGGCCACGGATCCAGATGGACCCGGTCAGTGCATTTGCATACAGCAGTGATATTACAGCAGACCTGGAGACGGCAGATGTATTGCAACAAGCACAGATACAGCAGTGTGGTGAAACGGGTAAACTGTATAAGCTTCGGAGGTATTAAGGTAATAGAGCATAATCCGGCGTTTTCAAATCTGTAATTTTTATGATAAAATTAGGTGGTACCTACCCCGACAAATTTTATCGCCAAGATTTCAAAATTCTGGAATAGTGTTGCTTTTGAAAATAACATTACCCCAGTGAATGTCCGGAAGGTATAAATTATCTGGACAATAAAAATATGTGCACACCTCTTTCAACAGTTCTTCTGCTTCTACACTTCCTTGGTTGACCTCTGCTCTGCGAAAGTCCATGCCGCCACCTACTGGAAACAATTTCCTAGTCAACTTCCATACACATGCGCAGTCGATGCACAGCAATGCATGATATCTCTGCCGGAAAACAAAAATTCTGAGCTGCACGTACACCATCCGTAGTCACCTGGCGCAGACCCTTGATAACGAAATTTGCATCTCTCATCCCACGTGCCGCATGAAAACACACATGGAAAAGTGAAATATGAATTGAATTATGTTTGTTCTTTTCTGGAAAGATATGAACTAATTTAGAAATTGATGCAAAATGAACTGAAATTATTCAAAATAAATAATGCAATGCAAATGTTTAACTTTATGTGCCTCAAATCTCCAGGGCAGTTGCCTCTGCTTAATGTTTTATGTTATCCAGTGTTTGAGCCTATTTCACCCTACTTTCTACTGCACAACATCCACTGCCCTTGCAGAACAACAGCACTGCTCACCGGCAGGAAGTTGTCGTAGCTGTCCCCGCTTGCCTGACTGGCCTTCTCACTGCTGTGATCAGGGTGCGCAGAATGTTCCTCACATCATTTCTGCTGATTAAACTTCAGGGTCTAGGCAGAACAGAAATGTGTTTCTTACGGAACCATAATACAGGCAGTGGTAAGGAAAGAAACCAAAAAATTGTACTCTTTGAGTAAGTGTCTGAATAGTATTGACAGGCTCTTGCTGCTTAATTTGAATGCTGTTTACATTAACACAATCTCTGCCCCCCCATGCGGAGATGTAAATAAATGCACGCACCAGCTGGCAGCCTCCAGCACAGGCCCTTTTCAAACTGATCTCCATTCAAAGCAGATTTTGTGAGAAATAACGTTTTGCCTGTTTTTCCCACTGTTGCTTTATACGCTGGGTTACTTTGTAGCAGCCCCCGGGGGGGGGGGGGGGGGGGGGGGGGGGGGGGGGGGGGCGCCGCGCGGGGGCGGGGCGGGGGGGGGGGGAGGGGGGGGGGGGG
>JABFEA020000017.1:14653909-14666289 GCA_019775915.2 Cyphomyrus plagiostoma | reverse complement strand
TTATGTCCCTGTTGTTTTCTGTATTGCATTTAAGAGAGTGTGATTGTCCCAAGGCACCTTACATGGTCCTGAAATTGCCAGTTTGTGCAGATATGGGTACATAAGATACCAGATTCTGCTTTCTACCTGAGTTTTGAGTGGTGCAAGATTACCATGAATACCAGGAAAGGCTTTAATAAATATCCAGTAACAAAGTTATTTATTTTATACATAATGATCATTTGACAGCAATGATTATGGGATGTTAAGGATGCCTTTTTTACTGGCCAATCAAATGATGAAAAACGGAGAGTGCAGGACATTCCTCAGAGGTTCTCCTTTGAACATATAAAAATTAAATGTATATAAGTTTTTGATCATGAAACTGCTGCAGGTGATATACCACCTGTACTTTTGTTTTTTTTTTAAAGTATATGAGTATATGGAAATATGCAAAAATCTCTAGAATAATCTGGCAGGGGACAGCATTTGCAGTCATGGTACTATGGTACCATGTTCAAATATCCACACTGGCATTGTACATAATAGCAGGTATTACGATGACTGCGCCCAGACAAGAGACGAGGTTGGATTAATAGAACCACTTGCAAATGCATGCGTTACATAAGCATAAATGGCAGTGAATTCGCCAGGAATCACCCACATAATCACTGTTGTTCCTACTGAATGGTGAGGAGACTGATGACAGTGCTCTTTGGCTTTTTCTGCACCTTCTCAGGCTGTGTAAATGTAAACTTCAAGAAGCCCATGTCCCCACCACCAAAAACACAAACCAAATGCTCTGTTTATACGAAGAGGCAGACATCTTAAACTGAAGTTTTAAATACAAGTTAATAGTGCCTTTATTCATCCTCTTCCTCCTCCTCCTCCACTGCTTCTTCTTCTTCCTCTTCCTCCTCCTCCTCTTCAACATCCTGCTGATCTTCCTCTTCCACCTCCTCCTCCTCCTCCTCCTCCTCATCATCATCATCACTGTCGTTGTCGTCATCATCATCATCATCATCATCATCATCACTGTCATCATCATCTTCATCATCATCATCGTCGTTGTCTTCATCATCACCACTACCTTCCACCTCCTGACCTTGTTCCTCTCCACCATGCTTGGTCACTAGAAACAAAGGATATATACAATACTGTGCAAAAGTCGTAGGCAGTCAACAGAAAAGTTGAAAGCTATTTATCTAGGTAGTAAATGAGTATCTTAGGGCTGCTGTGATTAGCTGGCGTAGTCAATGACGCCGATGCTTGAAGTGCGTCAACATCAATATTTTTAATCCATGCATCTTTTTTTAAATCGTTATTTTAATGAAATTACCATTACGGTTTATAAAACACCTAGATTCATCATAACAAATGTTTTCCTTTGATGTCACAACAAAATTGTGAGACTATTTAAAATTATCACAAAAGGGTGGTTTTACACTGTGCAAAGTTCGATGGCATAAAACTGGGGTTCTAGAACTCAGCACTAGCGCCTTAAGAGGAAATGCACAGGCGCTATTCTGGGCCAGAATAAGCAATATCACTGTAAGTACTGTCTATTTATGTTTATCAAATTACCATTAGTACAGAGAGCTTTTTAATATTTTTCCTTGTAGCTGCAAAATACACTCATTATTAAAGCCATAAAGTTGTCTGCCTGCTACCTTAAAATCTCCTTTGTATAAGTGTGAAAATGTTTAGACTAAAATCTGGTTTTATTCTACGTGGAATGACGGTTCTAATCTGTGTTTGTGTGCATTGGGCTTTTTGGGACCAGTGACATAATCGTAAGATAAAACTAAAATAAAAAAATAGACACCAAATAAAAGAAAATTATTTGTGAACTGAAATAAAAATGAAAACTGCAATAGAATATTTTTAAAAAAGTGTCAGATTTTAATCAACAAAAAGCAGCACCACACCACTAAAATCTTTTTACCTTGGTTGATACACAACATCTCCTATTTCAAAAGATGTTATGGCTGCTGATCTATCCCTTTCCTGACATCAGTGCTTATCCCTTCCATGATTTATCAAAAACAGTCGCCTGCGGCATGTTCCACCAACTGAACTGAGTTACAAGCAGTAGGATATGCAAAATTTATACAGATTAACTTTTTGGTGTGCATCTCATTAATATTTCAGGTATACTACTAATGTATGCATTGAATTGTGGGTGAAAATAATGTCCATATAGTGCCAAAAAGCCAGCGTTCATAATGTAAAGCTCGGCAAAATCATACAGTTTGTTGCTGGCAAAATAAAATGAACTTAAACTGTCTATTTAATTTTTTTGGAGGAAAATTAATCGTTTAGATTAATCACCAATCAGTAAAATAGTCGATAGACTAATCCATAGAAAAATAGTCAGTGGCAATCCTACACAGCAAATGAGCCAGTGTTAAATTAACACTGCATGGTGTCTATATGGGTCCACACCATTCAGTGTTTTCTTTAACACTTTACAGTGTGCAGTTAGTGTTGTTTTTGCAGTGTCAATCTTCATTAACTCTAATAGTGTTCAATTTACAACACAGGGTGTTAAGTCAATCAGTCTCCACCTCCACACATCTGCCCCATTTTAATATGCGCACAAGTCATGAGAATCAGAAGAGCCAGCTCAGATTCCCACCACCACGAGAAAGACTCTGATCAAAAAGTACCTTACAGCTTTTTCTTGTTTTAAATTGATATTGCTTTATATTATATTCCTGACTGATCTTGGAAATTAGAGAGCTGTGGCCCTGGTGATTTTATCCTGATGTGTGGTTTTGTCGCATCAGAGAAAATACTCTTGGTGACTTAATGCACACTTCTCCTGAGTGGTCTATATTTCAATGGCATGGGGTGCATTTGATTGCTAGTCCTGCCCTTGGATGACTAATATATGCGGAAAAGTGTTAGGACAGTTGTGATACCCTTTACTGTGCAACTTCTGGTACCACCACTCCCCTGTAGACAAATGGTGCTGGATGTATATTTGCATAGTATGACACAGTAGTATCTTTGCCTTAATACATTTTTTAATCTACCACGATTGTGATGAATGGGGCAAGAGAACAAAAACCACAGAAATGGCTCTTGCATGTTCGCCAGTCTCAAGGCTAGTTTAGTTTCTACCGTGTAATGGGAAAAGGCATATAACTATGAAAAATGAATTATTCTGAATCTATTCTCTCTAGGAAGAACACCCTGAGCTAACCAAGTTAATACACAACCCACAAAAACAAACAAAATGTGGTGAAGACTAATATCAGTGCCATACCATCCTCGATCATGGTGGGTTTCTAAAAATTAAGCCTGATGAAAATCTAAATATTAAATAAGCACCATTTTGCAGCCCTGCTAAATTATGTCATGCATTCTAACACAGTCCAGCTTCAGAATCTGCTCTTGGTGCTTACATTTCACTCACTTTTACACAAGCAGTACTCAGGAGAGCTCCACTGGTTCTTTCCTACTATAATCATTAAAATCTGCTTTATTTATGCTTAAACAAAAATATCTGAGGCTGCAGTTTTTCAATGTTCTCCAACTTACACAAGCAGAGTTCAGAGTTCTTTGGGTATCAAGAACTGAACTGAAACAAAACTTCCATAAAAAGAGAAAAGACTATGTTGGTCTGAGTCGTTCTTTTTATGGTGGGTTAATAAAACACCGCAGCTGAATGCTCAAATGAGTTCAAATGAGAGTACATTAAAATGAGGCGGATATGAGCCAACCATACGCACTTGCAATTTGGAAGGAGGTGGGGACATATTGACTTAATACTCTAGACTGTGAATTGAACACTATAAGAGTTGATAAATATTAACACTGTAAAAACAACACTCACTGCACAATGTGAAGTGTTAAAGGTAACACTGAATGGTGTGGACCCATATAGACACCAGGCAGTGTTAATTTAACACTGGCTCATTTGCTGTGTACAGATGCCTTAGAGTCACTCTGCTACATACTTTAGATTCTCGGCCATGAGTCGTTGTCCAAGCGTTAGTTGAAGACGGATCCTGGCATGCATGATGGAAATTGATAACGGCTGTGAAAGACAGAGAGGAAAATGGGACAGCAACAGGAAATTGGAAAAAATGGTGGGGGAGAGGAATAGTAGGACAAGAGGGAGGAAGAAGATGCGAGATACTGCGAAGGAGCAAATAGGAAAGAAATTATATGCAAAAATAGAAAATGTGGATCATATTCTTTAGATATTACTCCTAAAAGACTACGTAAAGATTTGTGTAATCTATGGATTCGGATCTTCATGAAACCATGCAGCACAGATCGCTCCAAGTTTTAAAGCAAGTTTCTATTCATCTACCATATACAAGGCTGTTTTTGGTCCTGATGTCACACATGCAAGAGTAACATTCTTCACAAGCCTGCTTATAAGGTTAATACTCTTATACAGTAATAGGGGCTTCGTTCAGCAGCATCAGGCAAACAAGGCTGAAGTTTTATTCTGTGCTGACATTTTAGCTCAATGTCAAAAATCCATTTAGCACTGCTGTTAGATATCTACGGGGGCCATGTGAACAAGTGTGTATTTGTGTGATTGTGTGTGACCCCTACTATATTTATATTCATATTTTACATGTGTGTTTACGATGACATGGAGATGCATGATTGCGTGCCTGTGATCCTAAGGGAAAGTTCATGGGTCTGTGCACACTGTCGTGGGTAGTGTGCACACGTCTGATGTTGTGTTGGATGATATTTTGGCGTGTGTGTGTGGCGTGTGTATTTCTTCACACTCCATCCTGCGTTCACTCCGCCTGTTTTCTTTCTCTCACCCCGGGTCCATTTTCTTTGCCTCCGTAACTGGTATTCTTTCATCTTAAAGATCTAGATCTCTTTAACTAATACTACTGCACAAAACACGCTCACATTACTGTCAGTTTTACTGTGTGTTTGCACGTATTGTTTTTGTGCTCAATCTGGATTTTTATGTCTTTGCATCTTTACTTAAATGTGTGCATGTGACTGTATTTCTCTGTAGACCAATAAAGCTGATCCACCGAATTACAATTCTGCTACCAAAGACGTGTAGCCCTCATTCAAGATTGTGAAATTAAAGTCTCCTAGCAACCAAGCCCTACTATCAATAGCCAGTCTTTGGTCTAAAATCACGACTGCCGAGCATGTATTCACTCATAGCAGGGGGAACAGAGGTGTTCTAGATTTAAGTGAATGGGTGTGTAGAAGGCTTTTGTGAAAGTGGGAAAACAAATCTGTATTTAACATAGTGCACCACACACATAAACACACATACAGTCTCAGGGTTCATAATGTCACTAATGCAATGCATTTAATTATTCGGCATCAACTGTTTCTGAATAAAACACATACTGGCAGGCAGCCCTCACATAATGTTGTTAAATATATGACTGGTTTAACGTCAGAATCTTCCAGTAGATGCACGAGAATTAGTGCATTAAAACATGTGGAGGCAAGCTTTGGTCAATACAGGCCTCTGTGGTTCGCTTTAATCAGATGTGTAATGTACTCTGCTATTATGATATGAGTTAGGAGTTCTCATACTCAAGTCAGGGTCCATGGGTATTTTCTGATGTAGTTTGTCAGTTTGGGATTTTTAGATTGAAGCTTTTCAGTCTAGTTAGTTCAGTGTGGACATCTTTAATTGTATGGTGAAATTTCAGTTTTCTCTTTATTGTATTAGCTGGCTCATGGACTGCAAGCATTCTGCAAGTCAATTTAACAGTTATTTCTGCTGTGCATTTTTTATTGCATTGACATAAATGATTATTCTAGTAAATCTCCACTTTGTGTGGTTAGAAATCATCTCAGGTTTTTATCTTTGGTAAGGGAGGGTCATGAGAGATGTACATTCACGGTGACGGGGAATGTCTAGGTATGTTTGACTCTGTGTATGATTTTGGTCAATGAAGTTATGGACCTAATTCATGCTGCACTCTGTTTCACCTTCTCTCCTCCGGAACACCGCGTAGCTTGAAGAACGAGGCACCGTGAGACTGTGAGGAAGGCTGAAGGCGGCAGGGAGTCGTGGGGGACGTGAATGTGTTGCCAGCGGGTCTGTGAATGACATTGAGAACGAGTACAAAACAGATGAGGCAGAAGCTGGTGGAGCGAGCACTCAGAGGGAGGTGACGGCGGACGCGCCTCGCGGCTCCTCCTTCGCACGGCCCCCTTACCGTCTGCAGCCCTGTACTCATCCCTCCACCTCTCTGTAATTCTCAAATCCAACCATCTGCTCTGCTCCCGAGGCCTTCCTGAATTGATTGCCTTTTAGATTAAAAAATTGGGGTCAGGGAGTGAAGACGGGGCAAATACTTCAGTGTGTGAGTCCAAGCGTGGCCACTCGCCCCTTCCGTCTCGCTCTCTCACACCCAGCCGGAGTCCCAAGGCTCACAGCTCTGTGTCATAGTGCTTCTGGTAGTCTAATCCAGGCTATAAATGGGGGCAGCCAGCAACAAAACTCTCGCATTTACATTCCATTAGGATTCAGAGGAAAAAAAGAATACAACTGTTATTACTTGTATACTAGTATTACTAGTATTTTTGATGAAAATGAGGGTAAAAATAAAGCAGATAGGGGATGGGAATATGGCAGGAGGTATGAGATGGTCTGTGCATAGAGATTAGTTTACATTTTAATGCAGATGGAATTTCCAGCTGCTGTTTTTTCCTCTGATCCAAACCTGAGCAGGAACTGCCTTCCCTGTTACTGACAGGAAGTAAGCCTGGCTGGCCAGTCACCGCTGGATTTGTGCAGCAGCTAGGTTCTGCTGGAGACTGAAGGAAGCTGCCGACGAATAGAGCAAAGATGGGATGAAGGTGGAGGAGTAAAAGAGGAGCAGATAGTTGTCCTCAGCGCCAGCGTTTTCTTTTTCTCAGTCTCAAAATGCGCACTCTGGAATTTCAGCATATTTAACAGAATGTCATATATAATGTATTTCCAGTTCATGTGAGATGGAAAGGATGGGAGTATTTGGGCAATGCGGCTAATCCATGCATGAAATTAGATTCTCTGTTGATTGCAAATAGTAATAATAATAGTAAATTTTCCATTTTTTTGTCGTTACCTTCCATGCTTGGTCAACAGTGTCCTTTATTTAGCTGTTTTTTTTAAGAACAGGTTTTGTATATTTGCTAGTAAAAAAAGTGTTTCTCTTCATGACTGATTGTTTCTAAAGGAGAACAAGCTGCAAGTTTCTGTCTTGATCATCCTTCACATTCTTGCATTTAGTTGCTGAAATGGCAGAACCTAATTAGATCATGTTCCCTTTTTTAGTAAGGCAATGAAGAGAAAATGGAAGAACTAGATAATAGAACCAAAGTTGTGAGGCTTGTAAAATCTCATGCTATGACATGTATTTTTTTCTCTTCTTTAAATTATTATTTTGTTTAGCATGTACCTTGTTGCTCTTATTTGGAATCACAGTTCTGTAGTTTTGTTTATCATTTAATTGTGAGTTTTAGCGCATGAAATAAGAGGAACCCTTAGCCGCAGCAGTGTCACCTGTATGAAATATGCGGTTTCTGTACACAGATGGCTGCTTTTTGCATTGCGTGGACAATGGGGTGCATTCGCCTTGCTGCGCTTGTAGCATAAATGAAATACAGCAATCGTGTCTCTCATAAAAGAAATATGCTTTAATCAGATTATATCAGCAGTATATTAATGGAACAGTTTTATCATAACACTTGAATGAAGAGACAAGTTGACCTACATTCCGGAATTCTTCCTGGCATCTAAATGTATCAGCATGTTTCTCTTTATACGTGAAGGCTATGCATATTGGCATTACACGGACAAGGCAAAGCAAACTTTCAGGTTTTCACGCTTTAAAACTGGGGTACAATTTTATTTGGGAAAAAAAAATATTCAAAGCGGAATCATTTCAAATATTACTGTAAAACCATCATGGACCAGTTTTTCATTCCATAGATCGTAGATGCAGTAGTCCTGAGCAGGCATCTTGGCTTTTGACCTCACCAGTAAGAATTATGCTTCAGATTGGGTGTCATTATGGGAAAATATCAGTAGCACATGGGCCGCAATATGGTCCTCCTATGCAAAACTGGAGAGGCTCAATGTATTTCCCATCATGCACGAGCAATTAAATGTTTCACAATGTGATATTCACATGGAAAATATAGAAGGATTCCTGCTTGTTCAGACGGAATTGTTGGTGTTTTGAGTCATAATGTGCACTTGATATGGGGTCTTCCATTTATTCAGCATGTCTGAATTAAAGTTTATGAGTGAGCGTCCTGTATGAAGATGCCTTTGTCTGGTTAGTGTGCTTGGTGTCTTCACATGGTGGGGTGACATTGTTTTTCTGCTACAGATGGAATCATTTTGTGGCCATTTGTGTTAATGTATATTCAAACCGGGGGTGGACCGGCAACAAAAAGCAGCCTGGGAATTTGCTGCTGACTGGCACCCTGGGTATATAAGCTATATATAACACTGGGGTTGGGGAACAAGCACTGGGCCTCATGAGATCGGCCCACTGGGAAAATGCTCGAACTTCCTGATGGCCAGCCCACGCCTGGCTGGAGCCTTTGGTGTTTAATTCTGGTCCAATTTGCTCTTATCTAAATCCTTAATACTAGAAATTGTTATGAGGTTATGCTAAGTATTTATAGGTGAAAAAAATTACATTACGTAAAAAGGAATTTCCGTGTCAGTGCTGCACCAGCATAAATGTGATGCACTTTGATTTATTTGCATGCATAAACATCTCCTTTAATCTGCATCCGGTAAATAAGAAGCAGCGATAAGGACAGAAGCAGGAAAATATCTAGTGTAGTACACGCAGAGGCAGATTGTTTTTTCCTTAAACTGTGAATTATTTTTAGATCGCACTGCTAGATCCCACTGTGGTTATTACTGGCTAAATAAAGGAAAAAGGGAAGAAAAAAAAATCATTGACAGAAAATCTCCTAAAGCCTGGATCGCTAAAATCAAGATTTATTTTTTATTTTTTAAATAAGGGTTCTAACTGTTTGCTGAAACATAAAACCGCACCGGAATTGTCACTTTAAATCGGAATGTGAGTTTTATCATGCCTAAAATGGCTCAGAGGGTCTCATATGTCTTAATATTAATGCATTTTGCCTGCTTTGTTTTGAGGAACATGCAACATTGTCCAAAGCAGTTTAAATACTATGTTCTGGGAAGAGGAAGAAAAAGCTTCCCCAGAAGTGCGTTGCTGTTCGCATCCTCTGCTTCCTGCTCATGTCAGCTGGTTGTATTTGGCATCCTGTAAAGCTCATTCATCTGCCATAGAAATGTTCCAGGTTTATGAAAGATGTAGGGTTTAAGATGTAGGGGTTTTCCATCTGAGACTGGTATTTTGAAAGCTGCATTTCCCTTCTCCTACACCTCAGCCCATAGTGTCAACTGCTTCTTATAAAACGGGCAGTTGTAAGAAATTATGGAGGAGCCTTGGTTATCAGTTCCTTCTGCAGGGTTTCTGGATCCAGGCTTGTTCTTCATGCCGTTCAATCGGTCCACCTAATTTCTCTAACTGCTTATGTAATGTTTACAGTGACTTTAGATAAATACCTGGAATTCCGTATGTCATGGTTTTGGGATACCCTCATATCAAAGGGAACATTATTAGATTGAAGGCAATTTAGAGATTCCATTTCACATACACTGCATGTCATAGACTGTTAAAGGCAACCACAGTGCTGCAGTTTAGGTGCAAACAAGTAATACAGACGCTCCTCTACTTACGAACTTTCAGACACACGAATGATGAACACTGTCCAAATTGTGTTCGTTGGGCCCCCGTTTCCTGTCTGCAACATAAATTTTTTTCTTCTGCACGCCAATTCCGCCTAATATGACTTCTGGCCACTACCCACTTTTTTGTACTTGTGTGTACCCTTAAAATCATGCTGAATAACAACTTACAAACATTTCAAGTTACAAACAGGCGTTTGGAATGTAACTCGTTCGTAGAGGAGCGTCTGTATATAATATTTTACATTATGACCCCACTGTCCTATGCTTCCTAACATCCAGGCACCCCTGCAACCCTGACCAGGATCGGCGTTATATTACAGCAGGTTAGCATCAATGTCAGCAACAAAGTAATTTTCTGTTCAAGGATAACATGGTGTTTTTTGGTAGCGCAGTACCAAAGTAAACTCATGCAGTTGCATTGAACCGCTTAGATGTGAAAAGTCTGTACCGAATGGAAACAGATCACTGGCAAGACCGATAGATGCTGTTAGAATTTTGTAGAGTGGCTCAGAGGATTTTCAGAGCAGAAACACTGCAGGGCAGAAGAACAGAATTTCCCTCTGGGATTAATAAAGTTCTTTGAATCTTGAAACAGACACAGGGAGGGAGAGCAGCACGGTATGGCGAAGCAAATGCAAATCTACTGATCCATGCAGTGCGTCTGGGAGTATGACTCATCAGATATGTTATAGAAAATTCCTCAAGGACTCTGAGTCACTGCACTGAGATGGGCTTTGGCAGAAGGTGGGGAGAGGCCATGTCACATTAGGATGGATGGGTGTGTGCTTGCGTGCATATGGTGGATGTCTGTTGGGTGTTCATTGAGAGCATCGGAAGCTAAGCCTTTCATCCTCGGGGTTGTCATCGCTAATGTCACTCCCGTCTTCCTCATTTTAACTTTCTCACTATCAGTGTCTCATTCTCTCATGTGGTTTGAGCTGTCGCTAGGTAACAGCCTCTCCTCTGAAAGGCAGAGTTTGCCCTGTTTCCATGGCAACATTAGTTGGTAAAGGATAAATGGTGCTGGGTGGTGGTTTAGGGGGTGGGGTTAGGATGGGGCAATGTATAGGATCAACAGAGGAGTGGGACAGGTCTTGAAGTCAATTCAGTAAGACAGACTCACATCTCCCAAGCAGTCCTCCACATCTCCCAAGCGCTCCTCCACATCTCCCAAGCTCTCCTCCACATCTCCCAAGTGCTCCTCCACATCTCTCAAGCACTCCTCCACATCTCCCAAGCAGTCATCCACATCTCCGAAGCGCTCCTCCACATCTCCCAAGCACCCCTCCACATCTCCCAAGCACTCCTCCACATCTCCCAAGCGCTCCTCCACATCTCCAAAATACTCCTCCACATCTCCCAAACACTCCTCCACATTCAGCCTCCTTTGTGTGTAGGGTGAACTTGAAAGCATAAAAGCAGTTATGGTATTGCCATAGTGACCATGTCGGCAATAACTGCATGCATAAGGAACTTTTGTGTCTGATGACGTTTCTTGTCATATTTATGTGCATGCCTTGTTCATGGGTTTGTTGATATACATTAATTTTGCTTGTCTGTGTGTACATGTGGGTTTGTATTTACCAATTTGTGGGGCCCATATGTCCAAACAGTGCAGTAAAACCTGTTACTTTTTTGCTTGTGGAGACATTTTTCCGGATTCCACAATACAAACTGAAGTTTTATAAAAATGTGTGAATACATTTTAAAAACTTAAAAAGCCAAAAGTCTTATATTTTGTTTGGCTACTTATGGTTAAGGTTAGGGCTGGGTAAGGGTTAAAGGAGTTATGATTGGAATCAGGGGTTTTCCCACAGAATTGAGAGTCCCCACGATGATATGAATATATGGACTGTGTGTGTGTGTCTGTGAGAGAATTTGTGTGTTTTCCTTCTTTATGGAGACCATGTCGCTGGAATGGTCTCTCCGTGGTGGAGTATGTACACTACGTGGTCTGTTATGAAGAGGAGTGGTCTGTTATGAAGGGACTCAGTATGACCCAAAGTCTGACCCAAAGTGGCTCTATGTAACTTTGCTCTGACGTCACTCATCACCCTTTGATGTAATCCTCCACTCCCTTCCCTGATCTGAGCCCTCAAGTGCCCAAAACATTTTCAGGTACCTTTGACTCATTTTAAATTCCTCATGTGCGGGACAAACTAGCTATTTCCTTTTTTAGTAATATATAATTTACAGGATGTGTAGATGTTTACATAATTCCTCTGTACACCATTCTAGATGACACGTGATTACTAAGAGGGTAGTATTGTAAAAGTAATTTACATAAGCGTTGTGATTGTGTTAATATGTTGATAGGGGCATTTCTGCCTGGGCATGTGCGTGGGCATGGCTGTGTATTCAAGGCGACAGCTTGACCTGTAACCTTTCTTGGTAGTAAAGGGAAAATATTCCTGATTTGGTGTAGTGCTGCCAACACAATAACTTACCAAATGCCCTCACACAAACAAAGAGACGATGGCCACTTTCTCGCTTATGTGCGTGAGACCACATCCTTTGGCACTGTTAAACAGAACTGGCAAATACATTTACCTTGAAAATTAAAATCCCCTCACTGTGACTGTGTGCGAGTGTATGTGTGTGGGAGTGTATGTGTGTGAGAGTGTATGTGTGTGAGAGTGTATGTGTGTGAGAGTGT
>JABFEA020000017.1:14638282-14653809 GCA_019775915.2 Cyphomyrus plagiostoma | reverse complement strand
TGTGTGCGAGTGTATGTGTGTGGGAGTGTATGTGTGTGAGAGTGTATGTGTGTGAGAGTGTATGTGTGTGAGAGTGTATGTGTGTGAGAGTGTGAGACTCTTCTGATTGTGCGGAGCTGGTTGCGCCTGGCATTTCTTGGCACCCGCGTTTGCCAGTTTAATCCCAGGGTCGGCTGCCGTCCCCACAGGTAGAGGTGGCTGGCATGAGGGAACTGAGTGACCAACAAAAAGACCACATTGTGCCTCTTCTGGGATGTAGAGGGCCAGAGGCAAGGGTTGGAATAAGGGGCAGTGTGAGGTGATGGCTTGAGAGAAACTACTTGTGACATATGAACAAATCTCCTTTGTTGACCTGTCATGTGGAATCCCGGTCATGTTCAGTCTTATGTCTCTCTGCATGGCCCATCTGCATTTTATCTAGTCATATCCAAATAGCATTTCAGAGATATATTAGAATATAGGACAACTATCTAGCCATTAGCCAAAGAAAAGGCTTGTGATCCCAGCAAGCTACAGTAAGGTAGTGAACAGTTCATATTTTCATTTTAGCTGCCATTATTATCGTTAAAATATGAATATACAGAAGACGCGGAGGCTATATAGCCCCTTTTAGATATAAGTGTTGCCAGATTAATATGTGGTGCTGAATTGATGTATGGCGGCTTGCTTACTGTGTTGCTCCATTTCAAGCTGACTCCAAACTAACATCCATCTGTGGCATAAAATCATTGGTGATTGTATTCTTTACTTTGTTATTTTAACACTGAGGCATGAGGGTTTAGCTGCTACCATCATTTTAGCTCAGCTTGTCCATAGACGTGTCTTGTAAGGTTCAGCTGGTGGCAATGAGTGATGTCTCACGTTGTGGGGGACACATCAGTCCTGTAACCAATTCTTCTATAGGCAGTTTTTTTTTACTGTTTCAGTGAAGCATAAGTAGTGCGGTTTGATTATCCGTGTTGTGTTGCATTAGGTGGACTCTGGGGATTTTAGGATGCGGGTCCAGTTTTTAAAAAGAGGAGTGAGGCGTCTTCACAAAACAACGTAAGGGACGGAACTAAACAGCTTTTTAGTATAGAAATGCTGCCCTCTACTGGAAGTTCACTGAAATTTCACTAATTGTTTTTTTCAGGCATATTTTATGTAACCGTATTCTTCTACTTATACTTTATTTATGCTTGCTGTCTCAAGTGTCTGTTCATTTCAGTTGTTCTCCTAAATCAGTAATATGTATGTTCCTTTGCACAGGCCATGTCAGAATACGGTGAACTTCTCAGCGACTTATCAGATAACATCACCAAAGAGGATCTGGACCAGCTGAAGTCTGCCTGCAAGGAGGACATCCCTGAAGACCAGAGCAACGCCATCACTTCCTCAGCGGAGTGGTTCAACTACTTGGAAAAAAATGACAAGCTTGCACATGGTAAGGAGGGTAAGGCAGGGAAAACTGTGCCATGCGAGAGATGGCACAGAACAGGATGGAAAAGGAAGCTCTGTTTTGACTGGGTTTCCATGCTGAGTCGTGACAAATCATGCAGGTTCTGCAGGTATTTTTATGATGACCCGCTGCTTAAAGGACCAGTGACACACATAGAGCCCTCATCCAATTCCTAAGGGCATTTTATTATACATGCAGAGCTGTGATTCAAAGGTGACTTTTACCCATTTCCGAATCAGAATCAAAACACTTTTATTATCCCAGTGGACATTGCTTGCAGTTACAGACTTCACAGTTCACAGTTACACAAATACAAAGATAGACAATGCCCCAGTGCCACACACAACATTTTTATATAAAAATAAATAGTAATAATGGTCTGTGACAATTGTCTGGTGAATATGAACATACATATAATAGAAAGGGTTACCGAATGATTTCCTGAGGCTTTCATTGGTGCATTTTATACTGAGGAATCTGTGACTGAATGTGTTCTTCTGTCCAAGCACAACACAGTGGAGCAGGTAAGCAGTATTGTCCAGCTGAAGTCTGGACAGCATCCTGCTTTCCGTAACATTATCAACAGTGTCCATTGTCCAAGTTATGTCTTACACCGGAGCACACGCCCGAAGGCCCCGTTCTAGAACATATCCCAGCAGCACGTCCATAATTGGCTACTTTGCTACCTGCACATTTTTTTGCAGGTGAGGTAAAACTAAACATACGATCCTCTCCTTGTGTGCACACAGACAACCTGTCATACATTGAGCACATCTTTGAGATCTCCCGGCGTCCCGACCTACTGACACGTGTAATTGAATACCGAACCACTGTGCTCAAGATCACAGAGGACGATGACATTGACACCAAGCTCACACGCATCCCCTCAGCCAAGAAGTACAAAGGTATGTGCACCACCAGGTCCTGCACAACACCATGATCACATGAACGCATTTATTTCGGTGGGTGATAGCAGCCGGAAACACAAGTACCCCTCTCTCCTCATTTCTTAAAAATCTAGTATTCAGCCCACAGAACATTAATCGATTCACCAATTCGGTTTACTATATTGGCTACATCATTCGATGTTCTTGTGATATTTTTGAATAAATTGAATAAACAAAACGTAATTATTAAAAAAAGCGACTATTTTCTTTTGCATTCTTTATCAAATTAAATACTCCATTGGTTGGCTTATTAAAAAAATAAATAACTTTTGTTTCTTTTTTAAAATGACCAACAATAATTATTTAGAAATATTTTTACTGATTGATGTAAAATATAGTAACCTATCAACTAAAATATTCCTTTTATTTCAAATAAAAAAATTTATCACAAATAGGACCATTTATGAAGGTTTATGAATGCTGTAGTCAGGCTTACACATAAAACATCAATTTGACCGCTTTCTGTGCACACCATTCCATAGTGTTACCTCTGTCATTTTCTTTAATTGCCTACTGATGGGGGGCAGGCCATCTACTGTCTAAACAATGCTAATGCAGCTAAGAGATTATGCTGCCTAATAATAATTTGAGCTACTTCACAGCTCGTTTTTTTATTTGCACGCTTTGAATCATTATGAATTACTGTCATTTATCATTGCACGCTATGTCTTCACATGCCTATTCGGCCCTAGAAGTGGACAGCCATTTTTCTTTTCCATCCAGATGTCATTCGCCAGCCCTCGGAGGATGAGATCATCAAGCTGGCCCCTCCCCCTAAGAAAGCCTGAAGTCAAAGATCCTGATTGCTGCATTGCTCCCCTTCATCATAACCCAGCCCCGTCTCTCCTCCGTGCCCCTTCCACTCTCAACTATTGCACATCACAGTGGCACTAACAGCTGCCAGCCAATCAGATTTCAACTATCACCAACTATCATGGACTTAAGTGAGGACTGGAAGGACAGAAGAAGCTAATAGAGGGGAAGCACTTCCAGTCTACAGCTGAGTGGGTCACCCCTGTGCCTGTGTACTTTGCTATTGCACACTAACACCCCCAGTACAATGCGTGTTTGTCTCTGAACCCAGGATACATTGCCCAAATATTTATACTGCAGATTGCTGAAAAGTAAAAATAAGTGTGACTCAGTGACGTCATATATGCTATGTCGACTTTCCCTAACAGGCGACACCAGTTGTGAGTTTGAGTGCTTTTGCTTGGCACAGGCTGAATCACTAAAGTTGTTATGCTGTATTTTCATGTGCTAGACAGTTTATTCCTGGTGACAGAATACCTTGGATATTGTGGAAATTTGTTCAAAAACACAGTCACCACAGAACAAAAATCCACTTGACAGAATTCCATTTGTGTCACTGTTATTTGAAGACCAATGTTTGCCTTGTGGACGATTAATATCTTGAATGATAAAAATATATTTTTAGGAGGTCTTTGTTGTTTTTATTTGAATAACTTTCTGGCATAAATATTACATTTTGAACACGTTTTAGTTTGAATATCAGCAGTTATGAGAAATAAATCTATTAACCCGCATAAATGTAAAATTCACAAGGATTTGCAAGTCAGCCATTTTAATCTTTGAAGTGCTCTGTAACCACCAGGTAACTGGCAAAATAGAAAACAAGTTTGTTTTTTCTTTCATCAATTATGTTTTACATTGCCTGGCCAGTGTGATCAAGAACTGTTAATCTACCTGATTGAAATTAAGGTATACCAAAATACAGATATCCTTTAAAAATAACAATTCTAAAAATAACTGTTAATCTACTTAATTGAAATTAAGGCATACTATAATACAGCCATTCTTTTAAATATTTATTATATTTTACTATTGTGTATTAAATATGTAGTTATGATTTTGAGAGCTAATGAAGCAAAAAGATGCATTAAATTATTTATTTTTTTCATCATAATAGAGAACAAATCCATATTAAAAGCAGGTTTAAGCCTTTCTAGTGCACAGTCCAGAACAAGATAAAAGAAGCTTATTTCTCTTTTTGGTTGAGAACAAAGAGGACTGGGTTTGAGAGAAAGCACTTTGTAAGGAAGGAAAGTCAGGAGACGTATTGCTCAGACTGAATTAAGGAAACACTGAAATTCAGCGTATAAAGATACATTGGATAAAACTACATTGATTACTGTGGTGTATCTGTTGAAGATAAAAACCATGCAGTAGTGGATTTGAACTAGAAGGTACACGTTTGAACAGTCCTGCCATTGTAAACAAATATGTACCCAGACTGTTGACTATTCTCACACCATACAATCACTGTGTCTGCAGAAAACAACAAAGCCTTAACAGAACTCAGATGCCACAACAAATGTGTGAAAATTGTAAATATGCACGTAGCCCGGGCCCAAAAATATCGCCCTGGTGCTGAAAATCAAGAAGCTGACAATTGTTTTGAAAATTTTCCCCTTTAAAGTCCAGTTGCTTGTTTTCAGCACAAGTGTGGAAAACGTCAGAATCAAAACAGTCTATGCATTTCGTTGTGGGCTAACAGCAGGACGAGTTGCCATGTGTTCGTTCTCCGGCTTCTTTGTTTCTATTGCTGCTGTAGCATTTTGAAATTTTAGAGAACTGGACATCCGTTGATGACATCACCCTATTTTCCCTGTAAAGAATGGATGGGTGTTTTCCTTCCATTCTCGTCTTTCTGCAGGCTAAATAGACATTTAACGTTTGCACTGTGAAAGTACTCTGTGCTGGTTGAATTGTAATTGTAAACCCCGCCTAAAATCAATCAGGGAGGTTCCCGCTGTCCCAGGCCATCCAAGTAAGTGACTACAATGGTTGCTCTTTCCTGGTGGACATCTTAAACCTTACAGTCCACTCTCAAGTGAAATTGTCACTATGGCGATATGTGTGACATAATTATAATTTGTAATTTTTTTCATGGCTATTTTATTAAAGTTGATTTGAGAAAAAAAAACATTTTAAAGGCCAATTCATAGATGCAGTGGGCTTTAGACAATTGTTTTTGAGGGGCTTACATGTTTAAAAAATGTAAATTCCATTGTTGTGTGTACTCATTCAAAAAAGAACCTAGAGATAAGTGTTTTATCAGCATTGTGTGACACTTTTAAGACTTAGCAGATGAAACATACACAGAAACACTCATAAATCTGTCATTAATAGCCAAGGCTAAAATTTAAAATACCTGTGGAAAAGTTTTAATGCTTAGGTAATTAATATATTATGGAATAGTCAACTCAGAATAGCATCAGTTATTAATTTAAATATGCAGTGCATTACATCACATTGTTTGTTAATTTGTGTCATTTAATCATTTTAAGCTTATTGCAATAGGGGACTTTGAGTCATGCAGTTGTTTTTATTAAAAAAAATTTGAAGAATTTTATGATATACTTATGACCATTTTTAAACATTTAATTTAGTTGTACATACTGTACTATTATTCTATGTTTATTGATTAATTTATTTAATTCAGGTATGTTAAAATGCTGTAATTTTTAAAGGGTTAAAATGTTTACCGACTGCATATACGGGCACAAAAATATTTGGGAACTTATGTTAAAAGAAAACTGTAAGAATTAGTAACAATGGTCAGAAAATGCTAAGGTGAAACTGCAGTCATGTAGCTCTTTTTACCTTTATGAGAAGTGTTTTCTGGAAAGTGACTTTCAAGATTTGTTGCCATATTTGTAGTTGGATCTGTTCTTGGTCTGTCTGGAAATGCCCTGACTTTGTAATACTGTTGCTTTTAATTTGTGACTGTGACTTTTGAAAATGAAAGCATTTCTGTACTGTTATGAAAAACAAAGCAACAAACTTTAATCTTAACAGAGAAAGTGTCGAAATGGCTAAGTATGTTGTAAAGCAGGGTTAAAGGAAGTATTTAGATTTTGAAATTAACGAGTCAGAGGGGGCTTTGTACCACAGGATTAAGCCACAGGGAATCAGCCCATTATGTGCATATGTGTCTGTATGGACGCATGTCTGTGACTGTATGGACTGTATTGGTGGAAATGGTGTCCTTGTGGACAGAATTTATAGTTTTATAAATTCGTAATAATAGCTTGGTTAAATAGCTGGTGCTACATTACAACTTGGATACAGAGAATAAATGACATCTTCAACTTGGCCAGACAAGCCCTGCAGACAAGGTACCAGCCACAGTTAAGGGTATGCCATTAGACTAGATACAACGCTAAATAAAAGCATCCTGGAACAGACCTGGCAACCAACCATACAATGGGTTTGGGGAAAAAGTCCAGCAACTGATGGTCTTTGAGTTGAAAATCTGAACTGAAGGAACGTAAAATGTGAAACGCGTTTACATAATGCACTAAAGCAAGCTTTCATGCTATAGAAAAGTGCCAAGTTGCTTTACTTGCAAAACTGTTGATTTCACTTGAATGAGTAGTGCTCATTAGGTCTGTAGATGTTTAAGAAGCAAAAATGATAAGAATAATTTGCAATGCTGTACAACAATAATGTTTTAAGCCACTGTCTGTGATTGAGTTTCGTTTTGCTGTGGAGGGTGGTGAAGGTACTGTAGTCACCCTATAGGTGCAGATTCCTGCACGTGGTGATTTGCAGCCCATAACAAGAAACTAATAGGAATCCATTCCGCAGTTTCGTCTACAACATAATAACAGCATAATAGCTACACATAATTAAAATATCAGGCGTTTACCCTGTAAATTTTATTGTATTGTATTTATGATGGTTTATGTTTGACATAACCATAAAATCTTCAAAGAATATGGACTGCGGGTTCAGCACAATTGTGAGTTTTTTCATTAATGTGTCCATCAATCAATGATTTGTGAAGGAGGTTGCCTTAATCACAGAGCCTGTCCGCCTGATTACAACCTGATTAAATTGTTCAATTCACCATACATGAAGTGAGACAACACTCGCTGTTGTAGAGCATCCCGCATTAAGCTATTTCATGTTTTAATTGTATGCCTTACCTCTTCAACTACTTAATGCAGATTAAGCCCCCCTTGTTTCTCCATTGGTTGCTATGTTTCCTCTTTGTCTTGTTTGTTTTGTTTACTTTTTTGAAGTTACAGAAAAAATATGAAAACATCAAAAATATTTTCCTTTTTAACAGTTAAAGGTCTGGCTTGACGAAGGATTATATCATACTAGGCTAAAGAAGGCATTTTATTTGTCGATCTACAATGAATATAAATATTATACATATGTATTAAAATATATTTGCTAACCTATTCCACTTGTGTGATGCTTTTTGTGTAAAAAAAAGTTGATGTTCATACCCAAGAACGTTGTATATGGCAGCCCGAGTACATTCGGAGCATTGAAACATGAGGTTCCTTTAGTTGTATATAAACAGCTGAATCCTCTACTGATTATTTTATCCAATTTTATTATTAACAAAATTGAGTCTCTGATGAAAGGTGGAAATGACACAAACAGATTTTATCTTACCATTGCAAATAGAGGACACCTGATTTGAACAGCAAAATTTTAGAAATTTAGAATAATGAAGAAATTAGAATTTTTAGAATGATGTTTATGGTTATACATGTTTAATATAATAATCATGAACATTTGTATGTAATATTGGTTTATGCTTTTCATAAACTCAGCAATAGGTTATTGAAAAACACTTATATTACCACTTTAATTCATAAAATTATAGGTGTAATAAAAAAAACTGGATTGTTATACATAATTCCACTTTTATTTGAATACAAATGCAAATAATTTTGTTGCTTCAGTAAATACATATACAAATACAAATGCTGGGCTCTGCAAATCCCTACCATTCATCTTAGCAGCCTCTGGTTTCCTCATTATGAGCAAACCAAGGAATTATTGAGCAGAATGCAAGATAGCTGCCTTCAACATGGTGGAAATAATATCACAGATATACAGTACCAATTAGTCTAATGCAATCGATACTAGTTACAGCTCAGGTAAACCTGTCAAGATTCAGCACCCAGGTGGTGAACAGCCACATCTAGACTCATTAACATATGAATCTGAAACAATTTTTGAATAAATTTCTTTCACATTACTGCTGTACAGCATGTCTCTGCCAGATATGATTTTGTCTTCCAAAAAAAATGATAAATCTCCTAATAATGTCAGCTCATCACCATATTACATTCACCTTCAGAGCATGTATGCATTTTTATAGTTTGATTTCCTCTGTTCCTGTTTTTGTTTATCATTATTTTGATCAGAGCACATTATGACAAAACTTAAGTTGCTGGTTGAGTTCATTTGTTAGTTCTATATAGATAAAATTTAAGCACACTGGAGTGTAAAGCACAGTCTTGGGAAATCAAAATATTTAGAGCGAGGAGCTCCTTGTCGATTGGCCAGGAGATGGAGACAGTGCCTGACTTACCTCCTACAGCCAATCATTAACTTAGGCTTGTTTTCCATGCTGGTCAAGTTACAGGCTGAAAATGAAAGTGTAACTCTGATCTCCATCCGGGATAAGTGCCAGTACTTAACAGGTAAGATGTATTATTGTCGTTTTTGTTGCTAAGTGTTCTTTTCCAGGGACCCAAACAGTAGGGATGTCTTTCACTGCCAGCCTTGAAAGTCTTATTTTGGGAAAAATGATTTTCTGAAGCGCTTGGCTAGTCACTCAAATTGTGGAAGGTAGGTCAGTCTGTTGTTCTACACGGTGTTTCCACGCAAGGGAGGTTAATTCTGTTTAAGGCACTTCTCATTGTTATGAGTATGAATTCTCAATTAATCGAATTGAAACGGAACAATTCTTAATGTGTCGTGTATTGTATTTAAGATGCTTTCAGTTAAATTTCTTAAGGCACAGATAATACAACTTTAATGACTTTATAGACAAGTAAAGTAGAAAATATTTGAATGAATATAGTATTCTCAATGAGCAGAATAAATTATGCATGCAAGGTAAACGGCGAAAAATGTCTTTATAACAATTTTCTTTCCTCATATAACATTGAAGAATATTGTTCATTACTGTCAGTAAACTAACAGCTCCCATTTTGAAGTGGGTAGGGAAATGAGCACTAATTTAGTAAGTGATGTGAGGTGGTATTAACTGTAACAGACATTGTGCAGAGGTTATAACGATTATTTAGACAAACGATAAAGCAGTATTGCTGAATTTGTGTCTCTGCCTGTATATACATCTGTCAGGTGTGTTATGGGGACCTTCAGCATAGGAGGCCTAGTGCTGATGTGTATCACCATCACCATGTAATACAGAGGTAATGCTGGTAAGCCCTGTGATTTCATCTATACCTTTCTCCTGACACAGAAGAGTTACAGAAATGTCCATTGATATTTTAGGTGAAAGTTGTTATAACTTTAAAAAGAAAAAAAAAGTAACAAATTTAGTCAGATATAATTAGTAAAAGCATATATATGATTTTAGATACCATGAATAATAAATCTTTCAGAATTGGGATTGGAGTGTGAAGCTGGATGGGCAATGTAACCGTTTCATAAAAAGCCATACCAGTAAAGGCACCCAACTTGTGTTTTTCCTGACATGATAATTTAGTCCATAATGCAGGTATAATATACACTCCTGGGCAAAAAATGGGCCATAGCTTAATGTTGTGCAGTTAGGGATTGGCCTAATTTTTTGCCTAGGAATCTAGATGCCCTGAAACATACAATAAAACAGCTTTGTTTTTTCTAAGTATAATCTTGTGACAAATGTGTCAGGTGCATGACAGATAGATAAGAAGCCAACAAAGTCTGCAGACTAGTGTTAATGGGAAAGAATTGTGAGGCATATTACATTATTAAATAATGCGCATTATTCAGTGGCCTGCAAACGTATCTGTAAAATATCATAATTCTCTGCATGATAAAAGATTTGTACACATATTTGTCCGTTCAGTATTTTTATTGTGAGCTCATATGCTCTAACAAAACATTTCCAAATCGAAAATAAACCATTTCCTGTTGATAGTTAACTGAAGAAGAAAAACAGGGAATTTATTGTTTGCATATATATTCTACCCCGATTCACGATGATATTTTATCAAGAACCCGTTTGCTGCAATAACAGCTTGATTTCTTTTGACGTATGTATTTTGCAGCTATGCACATTGTTCAGAAGTGATCCTTCCCCATTCTTCTTGGCAGAATTTACTGCTGCCTCCCTTAGAGGCCTGTTTCATGGAGAGCTCTTGAAATTGTGGACCCATGCACTTTCACTCGGTGCCACTTTACTATAATGCTCCCCGTATAAAGCGCTTATGAATGCTTTAAATCTGGTTATTAATTAGGTTGTAGCACTTCGTAAATTATTAATAGACAATTTTGGCCAGCAGATGTCACTATTTTTCTGTGGTTGGGCTAGGCCCTTTAGCTTGGCACATAGGCTAAGAAAACACTGAAGTTGGTTGTAGGAATTTGCATGTAGTATATGTGATTATCTATGCAATATTAATTATAAGGGACCAACACACCAGGACATGCAGATGCAGACAACCAAGAGACATCTGTGATAGTCAGACTCAAGAGAGGGCCATGGACAACACATATGAAGACCAATCCAAGACCAAACTAAGGACGTTAGGGGAAGAAAATGGACTGGACAGAGTGAAACAGACCAGACTGGACACTAACGGGGGTCGGGAAGTGCATACAAGCAGGGCTAGAGACAAACATGGGAGACGCAAGGCAGGACAGACCACTAAGACAGGAACAGAGACATGAATGTGGGGTACAGGAGAGACAAAGCAAGGCAAGGGATCCAAAAGGCAACAGGGGATTCAGACTAAAGGGGACAGGAGGAAGACGGCTGGGCAAAAATTAGGAAGGCAAGAATGGGATCCAGGTTTTGTAGGGGGCTTGTTTAGGCCCCGGAAAGTGCGCTTAAACCCAGGGACACAAGCGCTCCCAGGCTGTGGGAGACCAGCAGGACCAGGTGGAACCAAGGGGATGGAGGGGCGGGAGCCGAGAGGTGCTGTAGGACAGGGAAAGGGGGGGCCCGTCTGGGCTGCAGGGCAGGGACCTGAGGCTGAAGGGGAACCAGAAGGGGCCAGGAACAAGAACTGTGGCCCAAGGGGCCTGCTGGGCAGGAGGGCCTGGAGGGGTCAGCACGGCAGCCACGAACGGTGTGCCCTCGTCTCCCTTTCCGGGAGACCGAGACCTGGCTGGCCCATCTCTTGGACCCCTGTCGATATCGGAGGCCACCTCGAGACAGGGGTGGTTCAGGTTCAGGACAGGAACCAGTATTCATGAAGTGGGACTGAGGGCCAGACCAGAGGGGTCCCATTCCAGGTCCTCTACTGAGGACTCCTCTGAGGACTCCTCACTGAGAAGGCCAGCACGCGGTCAGGCTTGGGGCTGGAGGCCAGAGGGCAAGCAGCAGGCAGGAGCAGATGAGATGGCAGCCGTATGCAAGCAACGCACAGCAGGGACCGCTGCGTGTGAGCAAGGCGTGGCTATGGGGGAAGAAGCAGGGCAGAGCCAGGGTTCAGGAGACAGGTGGACCTCAAATCCCCCTGAAGTCAGGTGGAGCTCAGATGCTTCTGGACCCAGGCAGGGACTTAAACTGAGTTGGGATCAGGATGGATTCAGCAGGAATCTCACCAAGAACAGGCAAAGGAGCAGTGCCATGTCCTTTTTCCTTCCTGTGTCCAGCTATGGAAGGAAGAGCTGCAGAGGATTGTAGGCCCCCCCACAACAGAAACCTCAGCAGCTGGCAGTGTGAAATCAGTAGGCAGTTCTTCAGATGACTCCAGATACAAACTGGGACACCTCACTCTCGATTACTCCCTGTAGCGTGGAAAGCCTTTCAGTCACTGACTGGAGGACATCCACTGCTTCAGGGATCCTCTACACTACTGGGTTTGCCCTCAGCTTCAGGGTGAGGTGAAGGAAGCCAAAAGAATCCTCCACCTGAAGTGAGGGCATCTCCCAGGGACTCTGCAACCCCCTCAGTCTACAGGGCACGCAGAATATCCGGTCTGGCAGATGAATAGATCCTCACAAGCCAGATTGGGGGTGCAGGCTACTCAGATTGTTGGGGAGTCCAGTCATCCATATCACGGCAAGGGCAAGACTGGCATCAGGTGAAATCAAAAGGGGCTTTATTAAGTAAAGATCCCACAAGGGGTCAAAACAGGGCATCCACATCCAAATCTGTGACCAGGTACAAAGTCCTGAAATCCAGGTCAAGAACACGAAACGTAATAATAAGAAACATCACAATCACAAAAAACATTATAAGGCCAAAGGTATTGCAACACCTGGCCATTACACTCACAGGAACCTGTCTAACATCACATTCCCAATGCATAGGCATCAGTTGTTCCATCTGGTGCTGCTTAGCTTAGTAGGCTGACTGTGAAGCACAGAGGTTATTAATTCTGCTGTTTGGCAGGTTTGAAGCCAACCTCAATTTTTGTTTTTTTTTGTCTTTCCTAGTGTTTAGTCCTTGTTTACCTGTTTTATTTTATCCTTAGTTTGATATTGTTTATCCCCGTGTTTCCTTAGTTACAGGTCTTTTCAGTCCCTTAGTTCTCTGTTAGTTTTTTCACCTGGGTCTTGTTGCCCTGTGCCCTCATTCATTGTTTGTTATTCATAATTCTCACCTGCCTTTTGTTAGTCCTTGTTATCATTGTATTTAATTGCCTGCCTTTGTCCATTTCCTCAGCTGGTCATTGTATGAAAGTTTCTTTGCCAGACAGTTCTCTGCCTGCCACTGGTGTTACCCTGTTTCCTTACTTGGTTGCTTAGGATTCTGTCCTTCCCAGTGTGTTCTGTTTTGTTTATAAAACCCATTTGTCTTGGAGCTGCCATAATAAAGGCTTTATACAAGTTCAGTGTGCGTGTGTTTTGATGGGGTTGAGTTTAGGGCTATGTGTGGGCCAATCAAGTTCTTCCCACCTAACCATGTCTTTATGGACCTTGCTTTGTGCACTGGGGCACAGTCATGCTGGAACACAAAAGGGCCTTCCCCAAGCTGTTCCCACAAACTTGGAAGCATTAAGATTTATCATCATGGGAACTATGGAACCCAGCCTACGCCCTGAAAAAAAACCCATGCCATTGTCCCTCCTCCACCAAACTCTACAATTGCCACAATGCATTCAGGCAGGTAACATTGCCCTGGCATCTGCCCCGCCCAAGCTTGCCCATCAGACTACAGAACAGAGAAGCATGATTTGTCACTCCACAGAACACATTTCCACTGTCCAGTGGTAGCGTGTTTTACTCCATCTGATGTTTGGCATTACACTTGGTGCTGTGAGGCTTGTATGCAGCTACTTGACCTTGGAAGCCTTTTCCATGAAGGTCCCAGCATACAGTTTTTGTTCTGGGGTTAAGGCCAGAGGACATTTGGAACTCTGAGTCAAAAGAGCGTCGTAATGCTTTTCTTTTAACAATCCTTATTTATGCAAAAATAGTCCCTTTCAGTCACAAGAAGTGATTCATTTACTTGAATAATATTTTTGACACTTTGATACATTTTTTCAGCTTCAACATTTTTGCTATTCCTTCTTCTTTTCTTACTTATAGTGCAACAATTAGCTTCATACTTGGCATTGTCACACCTGGAAATGATATGACATCAAACACCAAAAGTAATCAAGTCACCAAATTTTCACTGTAAACCCTGTTTGTACAGCACACACAACAAGCTACATTGCAAATCATCCAGCCATGACATACACATGGCACTACTTTCTTAGAAATTTAAACTGTTATTATATTTTGAAAACGCTGTATTCAGAGGGACACAATAATCTTGTTATATTTTCTGTCTTGCGTCTGAAAATATGCAATTCCTCCGGCCATTCATTATTAAAAAATCAGATGTTACTTTAATACTAACTACTGTATATAAATACGTAGTCCAGTGACAAAAGAGCGTACTACAGTAGACAGGAAGGGGTGCGGGGTGATGTCATGGCTGGACGACTTGCAACGTAGCTTCTTATTTGTGCTGTTGGAACAGGGATTACAGTAGTGAAAACTTGGTGATTTTTGATTAGTTTTGGTGTTTGGTTTGATAACATCTCATTTCCAGGTGTGATGGTGATGAGTATGAAGCTAATCACCACATTATAGGGTTGAAAAGAAGACAATAGCAAAAATATTTAAGAATGAATTCAACCATGGGCGTCAAGTCCAATCACTTGCTGCTATACCCCCGAGTATATTAGCCCTGATGACAATGCCAAGCCACAGGTAAATTTGACTGAGCCCCTAATCTTCTAAATAGCGGAATTCAACATAGTGTCAAAAATATCACTCAAGTAAATGAATCGGTTCTTGTGACTGGAGGTGACTGTATTTGCATGAACAAGCGCTGTCGAAAAGAAAAGGAGATTGTTAATCTTAATTTAAGGCTTGATTGTGAAATATGATAATCAACACGTAATGTGAGTTTTTTAGTCTGTTGAAGGGAGAAATAGAAATTAGGGTAAATGGTCGAAAGGAAACATTGCCTTATAATGAGCGATTATGTCAGGGGAGGCAGTCCGTGGCAGGGGGCACTTTAGAGCCTGCTTTTTGGTACTGTACGGACATGATTTCCGCCCACAATTCGATGAGCAAATTAGTAGTATGCCTAAAATATTAATGAGATGTGTTTTGTGATGCCCAAAAGTTAATCTGTATAAATACGAAGTATTAATAAATTTGAAAAAAGTAGCACATGCTACTTTTTCAATTTGGTTTCAGATTAAATTTTAGTTTATGATAATAGGCCTAACACTGGTCCCAACTATCCCAATGCGCACGAACATGCACTGGCACCCATAAATTGACATAGAAAAAGCCCAGGAATAGAGAATGCATATAATGATGACAACTGGTGCGACACAGAGTCATTTGTATCAGGAAAGCGATGAATAATGTGTGACGACTTCCCATGCATACCTGACACAATCATGGTAAGTAACTGGTTAAAGAAATAATTTAAAGAAAGGTAAAGACAACCTTCACCATGTGTGGATTACCAGAATATTACTGGATAAGTGATTATTTAAGGTAGATGGATGGAATGACACAACAACAAGCTCAAGTGAAAAAGTACAAATTCTTCAAACTGGCTTTAAGTCTTTGATCCAGGTTAGTGAGAGGTAAACCAAGCAGAGCATATCAGTTTATTCAGTTTACTGTACTCTAATAAAGAACATGTGGAACGAGTCAGCATATATACATAT
>JABFEA020000017.1:14611533-14625805 GCA_019775915.2 Cyphomyrus plagiostoma | reverse complement strand
GCAGTGTAAAATAATCTTCCTGATTGGTGACACTTCTGACATAGGGTGTGTGGTCCACAGTAAATATATCCCTGACATGTACAATTGATAAGAATCACAGGTTCCCATAAAATTGTATGGGAAATGCAAATGGGTCATTTTTGACCCACTTATGGAAGCTTGGGGTAGCAATACAAATATTATTATTTCTTTAAAAGTATTAGAGGTAATTTAAAAATTTTAATGGAATGATATCAAAAACATGGTATTTGAGGAATATCTGGAATATGAAAAGATTACAATTTTTCATTACAAAGATACTGCAAGAAAATGACCTCACCGGGTCATTTTTGACCCACTTGTGCATCTTAGGGTTAATTAAATCAGTTAATTTATAAATGGTTTAAATAACTTTTTCCTGTCCTTCTTACTTAAATAGTGTAGTGTTTGTAATTTGATCTATAGTTTATTTATATAATCAAATATCTGATATATGTATATATTTTGTGTGTGTATTAAGCAGTGTGTATTAAGAAAATTACAACGTTTATGTTTAAATGATCTTCATGTTTGTATAAAGAAATTATGATAATAAATTATATAAAGCATATCATGTTTGGCTAATCAGCATGTCACTGAATTCTTCAACAAATATAATGAATTAATAAATTAAGTGATTCATTGAGCTGCATGTTGGTGATATTTAACAAATACATGGAACGGCTGGGGTGACCCTGAAGAGCGGTTTAAGAACCAAAGTGGTGTTTATTCACCATCCAGCAAGATATCAATAACTTTTTGGAGAACAGAAGAAATTCTATTTAGTTTTTGTGTTATTGTTAATTCGCATAAGATCTAAAGCTAAATTGTGTTTTTCTTCTGAGCGAATAAACAATTACTACACAGAGAAACAGCCTTGAACATTTTCTTTGACATCCTAAGACTTTTGAACATTTATCTGTATTAAGTACATTATTTACCCAAATTTGAACTTTTTATTAAAGTTTACCCTTAATCTCTAATAAATTTGATGACACTTTAGTTTATAGTATGATCCTTAGCTATTAATAAATTGTTACAAATCATTTCACAATAGATGAGTAAATAAACATACAATCAAAAGTAGTAGTTAAAGCTGAACATCTTCAAATAAAATGTTACCAAAAGTTCATATATTTTCCACTCTTTCTTTTACCTTCAGCACAATATCCAGTGTTTTTTAAGGATGTGTTACATGACTGCCTTAGGTTGTGCCTCACTTGGCAGATAGGCACACCTGGGTTTTCCTTTCAGATAATGTTTTTGAAATAATCATTAAACAGCTTTCTTTATAATTTGTTCAAGTTCAAACTTGCAGGGCGTTGTCTATGTGCTATTCTATTTCACACAGGTCAGACCTGCTGCCCAAGATCTGTCCTACTATTGGTCGACTGCCATAGTAAAATAAAAAAGGACCTCCCACCAAAGCAAATCCCTCCTTAGGGTTTACAATTTAAAAGGAGCACCACTGCCTATCCAATGTACCGCCACTCCTCTCTAGCCAGGGCAGAGTAGCAACGATCCAGAGCATCAACATGGCCACCATGGTCTCCACCCAAAGCTTCAAATCAAGTGGATCCTTGCGAGGTTTCCCCACAGGAGGCTCGCGCCTGTCCATGAGTGGAGGGACTTCCAGGATCAGCTCTGTGCGAGCCCCCAGCATGTACGCTGGTGCTGGAGGTAGTAGAGTGCTCATCTCCACCGCCTCTGGCTCTGGGGGCTACGGCTACGGTGGAGGATTGGGAGGCGGAATGGGTGGGGGATTCAGTGGAGGATTCGGTGGAGGATTCGGCGACGGATTCAGTGGCGGATTCGGCGGTGGAGATTCCTCAAGCATATCCACCAACGAGAAGGCCACCATGCAGAACCTGAATGACCGTCTTGCCTCCTACCTGGACAAGGTGCGCTCCCTGGAAAAGGCCAATGCCGAACTTGAGATGAAGATCCGCAAGTATTTGGAGAGCAAGACTGTGCCCACTGGTCGGGACACTTCTGCCTACGAGGCCATCATCCGAGACCTGCAGGGAAAGGTAAAGCATATGCTGTCAGTCACCGTTACTTAATTCATAGTTCATAATATTCACATCACAAGCTAACTATGGTGTCCTGAAACGAAAATATAACGTACAAGTTTACTAAGTTTGCCCTTTGCTGTACATTTTTTTTCATCTATAACTGTGATTTTTCAGTGATAACTAAACCAAAACTAAGCTGATAAGTGGGTTATATACTGTTTCTTAGGCAAGCTGTAACTTTCTCAAATGACTGGGAATGTTACTTTTGATAATACTAGAACAGGCGAAGTTCTTGCCAAAAAAGGTAACATTATTCTGTCTCCTTTCATTCAGATCCTGGATGCCACTCGAGTGAATGGGGGCATTCATCTCAGCATTGACAATGCCAAGCTGGCTGCCGATGACTTCAGAATCAAGTAAGATTTTTGTGAAAAGGTTTTTTAAAGTAGAAATCTTTGAACTGTGATATTAAAGAATGTGTAATGTCCAGATGGTTGTTAGCATAAAAAATTAACGCCAACATTCTTGTCTGCTCATACTCAGGTATGAGAATGAGTTTGCTATGCGGCAATCTGTGGAAGCAGACATTGCTGGTCTTAAGAAAGTTTTGGATGAGCTGACTCTGGTCAGATCAGACCTTGAGATGCAAATTGAGGGCCTGAAGGAAGAACTCATTTTCCTTAAGAAGAACCATGAGGAGGTAAGTTTGAGTACAGCTGCTATTGGCAACCTTTATTTTACAGGAAACACATCATTATGAAAAAAATGTTTTAAATTGAATATTCATTTATTCCTATTTACTCATATTCAAGTTTAGTTGGGTTTATTTAATGTTTTTGATAAACAGGATACCAAATCAAGAATATGCAGAAAAGTTATTTTGTACAATGTCAATTAAGAACTCTTTTTATGTGTGCTTGTAGGAGCTCCTAGCTTTAAGGAGTCAGATGACTGGTCAAGTGCATGTGGAGGTGGATGCTGCACCGCAAGAAGACCTCAGTAGAGTTATGCAAGAAATCCGTGAGCAGTATGAGGCATTGGCAGCCAAGAACCGCAGAGATTTGGAGGCTTGGTTCCAATCTCAGGTAAAGGCATGACTTTGGACACATTCGTACATGAACGCACTTGCCCTGGTGAGAGTTACTGGAGGGGGGCATGGTACCTATCACAGGTATCACAGGGAACTAGGATAGGGTAAAGCTAGGGTAGATCTTGGATGGGATGCCAGTCCACCACAGGGCACACACGCACATACACACAGAGTGTATTGGCGATTTAGAGCCACCAATTAGCCTAACAGCATGCATTAGGTAGGAAGGAAACCTGTGAGGGGTTGGTGTATGGCACGGCATGTGAACTCCATGAAAAAACATGCAAAAGCATGCAAGTCTTGGAGATATGAGCCAACAATGCAACCCACTGAGTCAGTGTATCATCCATGCAAGACACATCAAGTAATCAGACCATCTCTTCATGCAAATACTACAGTACGTTTATCCTTTTTCTCAAGTACATTAATCTATCTCAATAAGCCTATCACTTTTTTTTCTAACAGATCGAGGGCCTGAACAAAGAAGTTGCCACCAGTAAAGATGATCTGAGCTCATCAAGATCAACAATTACTGAACTCAAGCGCACCCTGCAAGGCCTTGAAATTGAGCTGCAGTCTCAGTTAAGCATGGTAAGCCTGTGTGCCACACTCCGTAATACATCATCACCGTTGTTCTACATTTCCTAGTCTGCTACGCTTCTTGCTTCTTTTCTGGCATTTTCTATAGCTTTCTTTATTGTAACCCCTGCTTTTAGAAAGCATCCCTGGAAGGCACACTGGCAGAAACAGAGGCCCGCTACTCTAGACAACTTGCTGGCTTCCAAATGCAAGTAACCAACCTGGAGGAACAGATAGCAATGCTCCGTGCTGACTTGGAACGCCAGCGCCAGGAGTACAATATGTTGCTGGACATCAAGACACGCCTGGAGATGGAGATCGCAGAATACAGAAGGCTGCTGGATGGAGGCACGGCAAGCGGGTGAGAGTTGTACATGGAAATATGTTTATCGTTTTTCCATTCATTTTTGACAATTTATACTATAAGAGTTTTTTTACCAAAACGACATACACATTTTTGTCGGATCTTAAATTACAGCTCATTATCTAGAATAAAATTATTAGGCTAGCAAATATAATTTCCAGCATAATTAATAACAGTAATACCATAACAATAGCAAATATGTTCCTTTGGTTTGCAGCCCAACAACCACCACAACACGTAAGGTGGTGACAGTTGTGGAGGAGCTGGTGGACGGAAAGGTGGTCAGCTCTTCTACTTCTGTGACCAAATGAGGGAACCAGCCAAGAAAATAAAGAACATGTAACCCATGCCTTGAAGTTAACACAATAAAGTTGACTGCTGCAATCTGACTCTCACTTTTTTAATTCAGAAATAAAAATTAAATAGTAATTAAGGGTACAGTGGTTCTACAGACAAGGTATTCTCACACATGCATTCCACAAATGTGCTTGTCATAAAATGTGAACTTTCAGTATCACAAAAATCTGGATTCTGTTCAGAAAAGGAACATATAATTACTATTTATCTTATTCGAATTTTAGTTAACCTAGTTTTTTTTTGTTTTGCTCAGTGTCAAATACGCAAATGATACACACAATAATGAGTTCCAATCAATAAGGCATTTTCATTTATGCAACAAATACTGTACAGACCTGTATTTGTAGTTGCACAATGCCCCCTGCTGACTGCTTTTAGAATAACCATTCGTTATTGTTCATTTATGAATTTTGTTTGATAAACATTTAAAAATATGTTAATACTCTAGCAAAATAAACCAATATTGCAGAGGCAAGTGGGCACAGTCCAGGGCCCTGGTAGGCATATAGTGGGAGTCCAAGAAAAAACAATCTACAAAAATATAAAGACAAGAGTAATGATGGCTGTAGGGAGACACACAAGAAGGCTAGATTCTAGTAATATTCTGTGAAAGATTTAAGAGAAATTGCCAATTTGGTGTTGCAAGGGTCTGATTGCTGGTGGGGCAGATGAAGGGGTGAGGAGAGGAACAGGGTTGGTACTCCCCCAAATTTAGTCAATTCATTTATATAGCCTCCTATATAAATGAATGGCAGCCTTTTTCAAAGCTAAGAGCGAGTTCATCCTAAATGTCTGACAAGAGTCAGAGTCGCAATGCATAGAGAAGAGGGTATGAGGTACGGTTTTTAAATGCGAAACAGGCATATATGGATTTAACACAAAACAAAAACTTCAAGTACTTTACTACTTACCAAAAATAAAGAAAAACAATTTCGTGGGTGACTCTAAGTTTTAAATCACTCGGACGCGTAACAACGCAAAGGCGACTAACAGTACAACACTGATCAGTTCTGTAGCGAGAGTATCACCCTTTCACCCTTCTGTCACCCTTTCATATCCCTTCTTTCTGAGTAAAGTCTACAGTCATCTGCCCTTCACTCGCTACTTGTAACTGCTGACCGAGCTGTGCAAAATGTCCTCACCACTCCGAGCTCAGCTGGCTATAATATGTAAATAGGTGACGATTTACTAAGAAAAGTATATGAAAGAATTAGGAATCCCAATAAATTTGAAGCCTACATCCAATCTCGGACACTGAAGGAAACTCCGGAAAGCATACCATTTGACCGGAGCTCTCTCGCCGTAGAGAATGACTTCGAGGAAGGTTATGCAGTTAAGACATCACAGAAGCACGCGACGGACCACTTCATTCACATTCACATATAATTACAGAAATATCTAAATGAAAAATAATAACTCCTAAATAAATTATTTATATTTATGAAAGTATTATCATAATATGTTTAGGACATGAAAATGCGAATGCGTGTATCGTTCTGGGAAGAGCCGCAGCCTCCAGCTTAAAGAGCCGCTCGATCGTGGCTCGCGAGCCGCAGGTTGCCGAACCCTAATTTATATGAAAAACTTAGCTCGCATCTATTTCATAAGAAAAGTAATAAAATATTAAAACTAGTAGAAAAAACCGTAGTTTCAAGGGCTGCAATCAGCATCAATTTTATATGATATTTTCACTCGGTCTTTTATAAAATCCTATGGGAATCCTGTTGGATATGGTATGCTATCATTGTGGCATCTCAGTTGGTTGGAAAGTTCGTAATCTTCTACTAGAACTCCCTGGGGTGGGGTCATGTGCATCAGAGGCAGAGGAGTGCTTTTAAACTTGATTTGTTGTTTTGTCTGTGTTAGTCCTGTGAGTAGGGGCACAGGTATTGATTCTGAGCCCCCGGACAAAATGCAACCTTGGGCAAAACGAACAGCGAGTCCCTGCCTTATGAATTGCAGAACGGTATTTGTAGAGGGTTGTTTTTTTTCCTGAATTCCTTCTACTGTTAACCAATCAAGAGTGAAAAATTTACTTAGACGTTTGGACCCTCCTCCTCTAGTTGCTCGGGCCACCTCCTCTACAATCTGATTGGTTATCTCTTGGACCAATCATTTTTCCTTCTGCCCTCGGAATATTTTTGTGTAAAACTCATAAGAGCGTTCTGCTCTGCCCTGGTCTCCAACCGTCTAGATATCTGTTGTGTCGCTGTTGTGCAGCATGGCTGGACTTTTACATGTTTAATGAAATAAATGAATTGATGTTTTGTATCTGTGTTGTTGGTTGTAGTTTTTACTATTAATAGGCTATTGAGCAAATAATTCTGTTGCGACAAGTTAAATTCTGGGTTCATTACAGTTCCACCATGTGACCATGTAGCTGTCACTGATAAGCATTCTCCTAGTACGTAGTTTAGTATGACTTGCTTAAATCAGATATCACAAATCAACCTTAAGTATTCTTAGAAAATTCGTAGGATGCCAGGGCATTTATAGGTTGTTAATGTGAGATCCCGATCTTCATGTATAAGTGATACGTAAAAACTGAATTTTGCAGTTGGATGGATAATGCAGAATGGTTGACAAAAAAGGTGCTTAGTTAAATGTGCTGTTTCCTTTCCAAGCAGCAGGAATGTTGTGGATTGATGTCCTGTAATGGTTCCGAACCATTTGTTGACCACGGACCGATGTATTTGTGCAAAAAAAAACAAAAGAAAATCATGGACTTTTAAACCTGTCAACTGGGGGGGCACAGGAGGCAGATCGATCGACTGGAGAGATTTAATATTTGATAAGTGTAACTGTTTCCATTTCTTTTCTCATGTGATAAAATAAGAAAAAAGAAAAAAAAAAGAAATAACCCTAGTACAAAGCATGTTCCACAGTAGGTTCAAATTATGTTCATTGTCTTGCTTAACAAACGTATAAAAGAATATATAGTTTTTTTTTCTTATATTCTGAACAGTATTGAATATTAAGCCCTTCATTGCAGTGAATATCTTGCTGTATCCAGGTTGGATTTAGTTTATGGAAAAACAACCAGGCGTGGACATAAATGCTATTGCCGGGGGTGCAACGAATCAACTCCCAGGGCACCGTAGAGGTACAGTAGCATTTCAGTGTGGGCTGGAATTACTCATGGGGGTGTGCCAGACTGCACAAAATGTGCAAAATTTCAATACGGTGATATTATAAAATTGGTAACAACAAACTGTGCTCCAGAGAAAAATATTTATGCACAATGACGTTTCATATTAGCCTGTCAACTGCCAGTCACATCCTTCAATACAATGACATATATTTTAGCTTCCCTATAAGAGACAAATGAAAATCTCTGCTTCTAATATGTAGATGGCATTTCTCAGGTTTACAATAGTTTCACCACTCTGTTGCATGCATTCCACTATGGCCTACCTTTGTTCAACTGTTTTGCTGTACTTTACACTACCCAAATAACTAGTGAATTATGTATGAGGTTGTTATTTGTTTTTTTTTTATTTGCACATATCGCTACCTTTCCACCTGAATACTTATAAGCGGGCGGGGCGGGATTACATGGAATATGATTGGAATATGGAATATGATTGGAAGTCATGTGTTCTTCGTGCCAATCACAGTGGAATATTGAAATGCTACACCACTTTGGCCAGTGTAACCAGAGGCGTACCTAGAAATGCAAAATGTCACGTAGCTTCCCACCCCCCATAATTCAATGTATAATTTATTGTATTCAGGCGTCAAGAGTCGGGCTCCCAGAATCTGCCAGGGCACACATGCCCCTTTGACACCCCTGTCTGTAACACAAGCCATTTGCTCACATCCCATGCCAGTATACAGAATGTTCTGTTCCAAAAGCTCAACAAAGAACTGGGGAAAGCCCTGTTACATTGTTATTAGTTACAATCATTTTATACCGATATTCTGTTTTTTTCCCTATGAACTTTGAAACACCTCTGAATTCTCTGGAATCTGCATTGTAAGAATTTAATTCTCCATCTTATGCATGAGGCTTGTTGAGACATGCCTTATAGTCATACCATGCAGGATAAGACATTTCAGGGGGAAATGTACCCTCTGCTTTAAGGAAAAATTATAGCCTGTCAGAGACAATACTGGCTTCCAAATGCATACTGGTGGCCTGCTCAGGTCAGAACACTTGAGGCTAAATTGTTTATAATTACTTTCTCAACATCCTTACAATGTGCATGTGTTTTGTTATTAACCTGCATATTTGTGGGAGTTTTTTTGTAAACTTTTGACAACAAATTTGTTTTAAAGTCAGTAAATCCAATTGCTTGTGTCTCTAAGCATTCTCTTCAATGCTTTATAAATCTCCATTTTGTAATGCACAATATTCATGGTGTAGTATAAAAACATAAGCACTTACTGCTAAAATATTTAAAAAGAGAAAATATGTTAAGCAATTCTGAACTTACTTTTCTACCCAATGTTCAGCTTTATATGAACTGGTATGTTGCTAATATAATTATTTTAATGATAAATTCTTTCAAGAGTATCAGTTGGTAGATGAGTGATTAACATGAGTGATTAGAAAATGCCATGATTGATTAAAATAACCATTTAAATTAATATTTACGTATAATATACACTTACTAAAATAAGGATTTTTCTTTTTTGCCATTTTCCATATTTTACAATAAAATCACATGGAATTATCCTTTGACTATTGTACTTTCAACAGGTATGTGTTTGTCTGTGTGCGTGTGTGTGTGTATATATATATGCATGAGTTATAGCTGTGTATATCTTTATGAATGATCTCTTCCATCTCCATGGAAACACCAATGAAAGGAGTCCGTGGCAGAACACCAAGCCACTGCTGTCTAAGACAACATTGCTGCACACCTGAAGTTTTCAGTAGAGCACTTGGACAAACCTCAATGGTCCTGGGAAAATGTTTTCTGGAGTGATGAAACCAATATTTAACTATTTGGGTGGAACAAGCAGAACTTCATTTGGTGTAAAAGGGGCACCTGCATATCAACATCAGAACATCATCCCTACAGTAAAGTATGGTGAAGGGAACATCATGATTTGGGCCTGCTTTGCTGTGTCAGGACCTGGTCAGTTTGCCATCACTGAGGGGAAACTGAATTCCCAAGTTTATCAACAAATTTTCCAGGATAATGTGAAGGTGTCTGTCCATCAACTGAAGCTCAGAAGAGGCTGGGTGATGGAACAGGACAATGACCCCAAACATCACGGCAAATCCACAGCACAATGGTTTCAGAAGAACAAAATCCACCTTTGGAGTGGCCCAGTCAGAGCCCAGATCTCAGTCCTATTGAGATGCTGTGGAATGACTTGCAGAGAGCCATACACAGAAGACAAGCAAAGAATATGGAAGAGTTAAGGCTGTTCTGCATGGAAGAATGGGCTAAAATTCCCCCTGCATGACATGCAGGTCTGACCTGCAGTTACAGGAAGTGCCTGGTTGAGGTCATTGCTGCCAAAGGAGGGTCAACCATGCAGTTATTAAATAAAAAAATGTAATAAATAAATAAAAATAAAGCAATCCTCCGCAGAGGGGGGTAGTCGAGGGAATATATATACAAAACAATTAATAAAAAAATAAATAAATAATAAAACAATCCCCTGCAGGGTGTGGGGTGATGTAGGGAATATAAAAAAAAAATCCAAAGGTTTGCTTACGTTTTTCACTACCACTGTGAACATTGAATGCGTTTGTATAATAAGCTCATTGTGTATCAGTACATGTGACTTAGGTGAAGATCAGATCACTTTTTATGACCAGTTCATGCAGAAAACCAGATAAGTCCAAAGGGTTCACATACTTTTTACTTTGATTATATACAGTGTCTTAGTGTTTTACACCTATAAACATGTATCAGTGTATAGGAGAACATGAAAAGTCATCAGTGCTTCTCTAATTTTATACACATTTTAGTGCAATTGCAAATTTTCCTTCTTAGACATGATTAATTATACTTTTTCAAAATGAGCAGTTCTTGCTCATCAGGTCCAGCAGCTCTCAGCCTGTGGTTTATGACATAAGGATATCTTGTCCATACATGCCATCTCGGACAAACTCGGGACTCTCCCCTTTTTCATGTACAGTCATTTTTTACCATAACCGAGAATAATCTTGTGTTACAAGAAAGACCTTTGAGTTGCAAATAAACTCTAATCAAACTTAAGCAGACCTTTCTTTGACAACAATCTCTATTGGTATAATAAGGAACTTGGGGTTTATATTTTTTACAAATAAAAATACCATTTTCAGTGTAAGCAGCCTCTGGAAGAACTAGAAGCACGATTTTAAGTTTAATGTTAAAAATAAAATGATTTCACGTGAACCGTTCTGGAGTTTAACATGAGCACCAAATTTATAATGTCCCACATGCATTGCTGGTTTTAAATAATACACATAGTTTTTTTTATGGAAGCACAAAGGACAGGCAACCATAAAAGAGGGGCGTGTAGAGTTACTTGTTTTTGCTTGAGGGGAATATTTTTGCTGTGAAGCTGAAACACCTGGTGGGACAACACCTGAAACATGCAATGCTACATTTGAATTCTAAAGCATTCATGCTTCATATATGATTAAAGAGGGGCCTTTTTGTATCACTGAACACAGAAAATCAGCATTTTAGGTAAAACTAATGGTACTATTTTACAATAAGGATCCCTTCTGCCATTTATAAATTGTAGAAACTGAATAATAATCAACTGTTACAACATGTTTATAATTGTCTTTTAATGATCTACAATGTGTAACAACCTAATTAATAACCTGATTTTAAACCATTCATAAACCCTTTGTAAGGGGGGTCTTACTGTGAAGTGGTACCAAATTAGTTGTATTGCAAATACATTAAAAAGCTTTGGCTTTGTATCACTTTTGTGTACAAATAACCTGTTTTCAAACTTAAAGATGTTTGTGTGAGATGTTTTTGGAATGTAATGAAATTATACACAATGAAATATTTGATTGCAATAATGGTTCAAGTATGATTAAACAAAAAAAGCTTGCAAAACGAAAAGCCAGCAAGTAAAATGTGATGCTACTAAAAATATATATCCAGTATGGTTTCTTATAGTATGACTTACAGTGAAAAAATGGCAAACTTTGTTTGGAGTACCAAGTTACAAGGAAAACAAACCTTGACAGACTGTCAGTGAAGTAACTGAGGTGGAACAAAGTCCCTCCTGTTCAAAGCAAACAGCCTTATGCAAACAAATTTGTTTGTGCAAAGTTAGCAAGGAATCTGGAGCATGTATTGAAATTTCCATACTGGGAATAATTCAGTTGATAACCACACTGCACTTGTTAACTATACTTGGAAAATGTCTCTGTAAATAATTTTAGCTACAGGCAATTGTAAATATTTATTTATTGTCTTTCCAAGCACTGTGCAGTGTCTGTGTATATAACTTGAAGGTATCTTGTAAAGCTGGCTCAAAAGTAGACTAGGAGTAGATTAATTACATAGATCAGCCTGCTTTTATTAAAAGGTTGCATTATTATTATTATTTTGTTGTTAATAAGTAAAATATTCTAAAGTTTATTTGTTGTCATATACCCAGATAATAAAGCAAGAAATTTTAAGTGTGAGAATTATCAGCTAAATGACTATTAGTAGAAACATATGTGTTAGGTGCACAATGTATTTCAGAAGAGAGTGCAGTTAAGACTGAATTTAATAGATTCAATAGAAAATTCAACGCCCTCTCTTTCAGGGTGTTCCTAAAAGTAATGCCACCTGACTGTAAAACAAAAGAGAATTGTACATAAAATTCAAAACTTCACTCAAGAATTACAGTATAATGCAATCCCGAAATGTGCGTCTGTGTGTGTGCGTGGCTTTATCCCGGAATCTTGTGTATTTTTCTCAGCACAGTATCCTATTGCATTTTAAAAGCATATTGCACAACTTGTGTCATAACTCTGCTTGTTGATTGACAGAGCCTGACACTTCTGATCTCTTTTCAGATAACCTTTGTAAAATAGACAGAGAAGAGCTTTGGGGTAGAGCTGGTCCGGTAAAGACTTGCTGGGCGTTGTTTGTGAGAGATTTTACATTCTTCATATGACAGGCTTAGTGCCCTCCAGCTTTCCTCTTTGATAGATGGCCATGGGCTGAAATGTCCCTTTTGTCTACGCTCAAGCCCACCCACCAACCGAAACCCCTCCTCAGAATTTACAGTTTAAAAGGAGCACCTCTGCCTGTCCACTGCACAACCACTCCTCTCTATCCAGAGCAAAGTAGCACCATTCCTGAAGCCATCATCGCCATGCATTCCAACTTCAGATCCTCCAGTGGGTCCTTGGTGGGTTCCTCCATGGGAACCTCACGGATCTCCATGAGCGGAGGAAGCATCAGGTCCCGTGCCCAGCGAGCTCCCAGCGTGCACGTTGGTGCTGGTGGTGGTGGGGTGCTCATGTCCAGCGTCTCTAGCTCTGGAGGCTATGGCTCTGCAGGCTATGGCTCTGGAGGCTACAACACTGGGGGCTTCGGCTCTGCTGGAGGAGCAGGAAGCTTCAATCTGGGAGATGCCCTGAATGTGTCCGTCAACGAGAAGGCCACCATGCAGAACCTGAATGACCGCCTGGCTACTTACCTGGACAAGGTGCGCTCCCTGGAGAAGGCCAATGCTGACCTTGAGCTGAAGATCCGCCAGTTTTTGGAGAGCAAGACCGCTCCCTCTGCTCGAGACACCTCTGCCTACGAGGCCACCATAAAAGATCTGCAGATTAAGGTAAACCATGTTCTGAAGAACAATAGCAGTTTGGACGTAGCTACACAACAGTGATAGTTGAACAGTGAAGTGTTTTTTTCCGTACTGCTTTAGCATAACTTTGTCATGTGTTTTGTTTAAGATCCAGGACGCCACTCGAGTCAATGGAGGCATTTATCTCAGCGCTGACAACGCCAAGCTGGCTGCCGATGACTTCAGAATGAAGTGAGTCTCATTTCACTTTAACAAAAACACCCCCGGCCTTATGATTTTAGAAAAGAGTAATGCACTAATTATTAAAGATTTTTTACATGCATGCTTTTTACATTTGACTTTTCTGATACTCAGGTACGAGAATGAGCTGGCCATGCGGCAGTCTGTGGAAGCAGACATTGCTGGTCTTAAGAGAGTCCTAGATGAGCTGACATTGAGCAGATCAGACCTTGAGATGCAAATCGAGGGGCTGAAGGAGGAACTTATCTTCCTTAAGAAGAACCATGAGGAGGTGAGTCCAGACAGAATGAGCAAATACATAAGGAGGTATAATAAAACTATACCTGCATTTTTTCCAAGATATTTTTTTAAATCATTATCATATAAAAATTTTTATTTAATATTTTTAAGCTAAATTTAAAAGATCGGGGGTATGCTATTTATAGATTTACAAGCTACATTTTAATACAGTTCACATGTATTTGAAAAGTGAACAGTGAATTGGCCCTGAAATCTCTAAGATGATAAACAGCCTTTTGCAACTTCCACAAAAGCACAAAGTAGATGAGTGTTAAGATAGTGAACAGGCCCTTTTACGTGTGACTGCAGGAGCTCCTGGCCTTGAGGACTCAGATGAGTGGTCAGGTGCATGTAGAGGTGGATGCTGCACCACAAGAAGATCTCAGCAAAGTTATGGCAGAAATCCGTGAGCAGTATGAGGTGATGGCAGCCAAGAACCAAAGAGAACTGGAATCTTGGTTCCATGCTAAGGTAAAGTAATAATAATACCGTAATAATAATAATAATAATTACTGGTTTGAAGAGTGACATTTAAAACGTCATACTTTTTGGATTCACTCAACAGACAGAGACACTGAACAAAGAAGTTGCCTCCAGCACAGAAGTTCTGCATCA
>JABFEA020000017.1:14560025-14573971 GCA_019775915.2 Cyphomyrus plagiostoma | reverse complement strand
CACATGAGACCAGAACCCGGGTCCCAGAGGTGTGAGGCAACAGTGCTAACCACTGCACCACCATGCCGCCCCCTATACCTCTATTTGTGCGCTTTAATATTGTAACCTGTAATGTTTCACCATTCAGGATATTAATTGAATACACCATTTCATACATTTCTCAGAGAGCTTTGGCTGTCAACAGCCCTGATCTCTCTTTTATCCTCACCCTTTTCTCGGTCCACTCCCTCTCCACAGGCACGGTATAGTGGGCCCTGTGATTGGTTTCAGTGCAAAGCACACAAACACAAGTCTGGTCTCTCTTGCAGAACAGTTCCAGGAGCCTCTCATGCTTCTTGCACATCCTGTCCTCCAGATTCTTAACTGGCTCGACCAGCTTGTGCTTGGTGAACCTGGTGTTGTGGGTCCTGATGTGCTCCTCACAGTAGGAGGTCAGGCAGACCAAGCAGGACCTGACAGCCTTCATTTTCTCTCCGGTACACACATCACAGGATACCTCACCCGACTGCCCCACCTGCTCCGTAGGTTCCTCAGATTGTCGTGCTCCCAAGGCGCTAGCTCGCATGTCTTTGAACTGCTCAGCTATCTCCTTAAGGACTGTGTTAATGCTGATATCAGGCTGCTTGTAGAATGTCTTCTTACACATAGGGCACTGGTAGATTGCACTGGTCTGCCAGTAGCCTCTGATGCAGGTCATGCAGAAGTTGTGCCCACACGGGAGAGAGACAGGATTTGTAAACACATCCAGGCAGATGGAGCAATGGCATTGCTCCTCAGACAAGAGACTGCTAGAGGAAGCCATTCCTAAGGAAAAAGAGACTTAATATAGTTGTTTTAAATGAAATAAGTGGCATGGAAGGGTTTCATGCCCTTTCTCTAGCATCTCATAACCATAGGAAGTTATCGTCTGATTGCTAGAAAATGGAATATACAATTTACAACCATTTTTTCTTCAAAAAAGTCAGAAAGTTTCAACTTCCCAACCCACAGTGTCTGCCTCAGGGGTGAAATAAATAACTACGGCCTCTGTAAATTGTATAAGATGTATTTATTTATTTCTGCATAGATATGTTGGGACAATGATATTGCTGAGGTAAACCTGAGTTACATTTTTTCTATGTTGATTTTTAACACCTGAACAAAATGTTTAGCTTTATAAATGTTTAATGTTGTAGCAGAGTGGTTACAGGGCATAAGTTATTATACTGTACAATATGACCTCAAATACCACACCATCACTGATACACAATTATCGATTTCCATTCAAAAGTATTTTCATACACTTATTTTCCCATAAAATCAGATTCAACTGCATTGCTTTTTGACTACATTAAAAACATTGTACGTTATTAATAATTACTGCACTTATTCATGATATAAGAACCAGATGTAATGAGTAAACATTAGTTTAGAAGTAGACATATAGTCAGCAAAGTTTTGAAAATATCTGCAAGTAAGTTAGAATTTGAGCAGAGAGTCAAGAATATAGAATGCTTGGCTATATATAGAATCAAAGATTACCAGGCTTCCAAAAATATCAGCCCTACTACTGTGTGGTAACTAATGCAGTTTCCAAACAGGCAAGAACAACATGGGGAAATATGGATTTTTGTGCCTAAGGCTGATTGCTTAGAATTTCTGCACTGATTGATAATAAAATGATAAAAGTAATACAAATAAATAAGAAGCATGATCTTGGTAAAAGCTTCGGACTTAGTGGTGAGTTAGACACACCAAATTTAAATACACAGTTACACACATAAAAATTTTCCTTCACGTTGACATGTTTTATAGCCATTAAAGCAAATGCCACCATGTAGATGCCATGAAAATAGCAATGCCAGTTTAACGTGATATATGAATCTGCAGAGCAGTTTCCGGGAGAAGCTCCTTACCAGCAGACGGCTGCAGCAGTGTAGGTCTGGCTGGTCTCTAGCTGCGAGTGACACGGGCCACAGCTGACGCCCACCATCACATGCACGTTTACCCCCCCTGCATTTAACCCTTTTGCACCCTACTGGGTTCCTTCTTCAGTGAGAAATGAGGTCTTTTCCTCTAGTTCATTATCGTATTTCAGCAAATTAAACTCCATTTAAATGGAGTTTAAATGGATGGGATGCCAGTCCATTTCATGGCACACATACAGTCAAACAAGAATTTTACAGGAACCAGTTAGCATAACTGCATAGTTTTGGTCTGCAGAAGGAATCCACAGTACTTGGAGGAAATCAACACGTCATGGGGAGAAGATGCAAACTCCAAGTACTCTTTTATTGGTAGAAAATACCAAAACATACCAAAAACAATTTGTTGAGTGACTATAATATCATTACAAAATGCTTAAAAAAAGTAGAATTGAGGAAAAAATATATACATTGGCTCCAGAGCTGGTCTGAGAATAAGAGAACAAAGGACAGGGTAGGATTTGGATATGATCTCCACAGATCAGCTGTGCTTGATAGGGGAGATGATGAGAGGGGCAGAATTCTTGCCATCCCTGTTTGGGAAGGGGCTGAAGATGGGGTAAAGGCTCTCAGTGAATGTGTCCATAAATGTGTAGAGGTGCAGGCGAGCTTTGACATCATAAAAAGATACCTGTCCCGCCTCGTAGTCTACATAGACGCCAACCTTAGTAGGCAGGGTGGGTAGGTGAAGGGGCAAGTGCGTTGAGGACAGGGCTTTGACCTCCCCGTTTTTCAGCCACAGGCACCAGTAGCCGCACTCAGGCCTCAGGTTGATGTCACCCTGCCTGGAGATGGTCTGCCTGGCGACACCCAGCATCCAGGCTGTCTTCCCGCCTACCTTTACCTCCCAGTAATGTTGACCAGAGGCAAGACCCTCACGGCCCAGCAAGAAAAGTGCTGGGTGAAAACGTTGGTGACCTTCTGTCACATCCTGCTTGTGTTCCTCGTATTTCACCTGCTTCCCATCCTCAGACACGACCAGGTTCCTCTGCGCTGTGCTTGGGTCAAACAACACTTCACCTTGCAGAAAACAAGAAATTGACTGGGTCAGTTATGGAGTCCCTGCTTTGTAAGACTGAACAGTTCCTTTCATATTAATTTATAGGTTCAGATTGGGTTTCTTAGTATAATTAGGTAGCTGTCAAATGACTAAATAGTTAGCTGTGTAAACTGCCAAGCTTTATAAGGCTAACAATTAAATATTATAGAAAACTGAAACTGTTAATGGTGTTCATTAAATGTTATATTTTTTATTAATCTAGTCAAAGATAATGAATAGTAATTTACGTCCTTATGGAAGAATATGACCATTTCTAAGCATCCTGCTCTCCAGTTTCATAGTTTTTGAAGCAACAAATAAAATCATGGATGAATCATGATATGCATTCTTGACCATACTTGTCTTTTTCTGTACCCATTTAACATCATATTTTATTACCAAAGACCAGTTCCAATCACAGGCACATGAGCATGGAATCCCCATATGTTGGTCTTGCTCTGCCCCAAATATCAAGGATACATAAGCAGCATCCTCACTGAATAAGACCCATCCCATAATTCATTGAGCCCCAAGTTCATTCTTGGATGGCAAGTTAGCAAGACCGGTCTTGCCAAGACCACTAAGTATGGTCTTTGCTTTCTTGATATTGAAATTTACCCAGTGTCCCACAAAAGGGTTTTTTTTTTCATGACAAGAACGAGGAAAGGACCTACTTGCATAGCTCTGGAGTTTGCAGAGCTCTGGGGAAAACAAACAAAGGTCAAAGGTCAACAGCAGATATCACACAGACACACACATACAATGTGTAGGTATGCTATGACCTTGGTATGCCTTTTAGTATATAAAATTTAATGGTCTAAGAGGCATTCCCCAATGGTGCCCCAGTACATGAAGACACACTGGAAGTGACTTGGCTGAATTCTATGTGATATACTTCACATGATGTAATGGCAGAAACTGACCTGAAGCTTTTCACTCACCTTCCTCAAGGAGTTTCTTGAGCTCTTCTTGGACCTTGTCCATTAAGGTGCTGACAGACTTCCTTAATGTCCCCACATACAGGTCAGTGTTCACAGACACACCCGACCAATCCATGGGCTCCAGCAGAGGAGGCATGGTGGGCACACTCTTCAGAGGGTATAGTAAAAGAACCTTAGAGTTTCTGTTGTTTGGTTTATATGTTTTTTGTTATATGTGGGTGACTGTTGATGGGATGCTTTGTAAAGGCAAATATTGAGAGAACATACAAACAAAAACATCTAACTCTAGTAAAACAGGCGTTTTGGAAAGTTCATCACAAAACACCTGAGTGTCCATGCTTCCTGCAGTACCTGGACGAAGAGCACTTGGTCCTGCGTCTGTGCCAGCAGATCCAGCTCTGTGCTCCTCATCCTCAGCTGGCTCAGCTCCCTCTCCAGTCCTTCAGCCAACTCCTGGGCCTTCCTCTCGGCCTCCCGCTGCCAGGCGGCGATGCGCTCCACCAGCTCGGCCTGGCTCTGCTCCACAAGGCGCAGCAGGTCTGCGTACACCTGCCAGCTCTCCTCCAGTTCCTTCTGAGCACAGCTCTGAGACATAAGGAAGGCAGGTGTGTATCAGAAAATGCCAGGGTGCCATGATGTGATCGGTATCAATGAAAAGCAGCCTGACAACTAGGATGCCAGTCTCTCAGCCTCTCTATGCAGTTTGACTCTTTGCGTGCATGAATCAGGCCTGCTGCCTGCTGCAGAGATACTAATCAGGTTATGGGTTTCTAGAAAAGTGACAACGTCAGATTAAGCCAAAGCACCAGTGCTCTTGGTAAATGTTTTGAATGTTTTCTGTGCTTTGAATGTGGTGGTGAAAAACCAGACTGACTACATTCCCTCCAAAGGTCAAGCAAATGCCTACAATCTATGTCAAGCTATCACTCCCATGTCTTCCATAATTTGTGCATAAGGCAGAACATCCAATGCAAATGTTCAAAGGTTATTGGTAACATTTTACTTAAAACTGTCATCTATAATATGTTATAGATAGAATGCACAAGACTGTATTATAAATCTGTTTATAGATTCTTATAGATTATATTGCATTCAGAGAAAGTGTTGCCTCTTTTTTAATCTACCAATAAATATCATGTAGCTCATGTAGCTTTATCTTCCAACCACTTATCCTGGTCAGAGTTGGAGGAGGGGGCTGGACTATATCCATAGCATTAGGTTCAATGCGGGGGAACACCCTGAAGGGAATACCTGTCCATCGCAGGACACATGCACTATTTCAGAGATGTCAGTTCAGTAAATTTCAAGATTTTGGACCCGCAAACACAAGGAGAACATGCAGACTCCACAAGGGTAGAATTTTGGACCCAAGATTCTTTGGTCCTGGTATCATTTTTCCATATAAGTCTGAATTATTTATGAACCCAGAACATGGTTAACCAGAGCTCTGCGATCTCTGTATGCGAGGCCAGTTCCCAGTGTGTAACTGTATCCTTATTGTATTTTTAAAACAGCCCAGCTGGCTCTACGTCTATTTGCAGGCACAACTAGCACTGTAAGTTGCAGTCGGGATTCCTTGTGTCAGTATGCAGGCTGCCAGGAAAGTGGGAGCGCAGGCCGTGGCCATTTTGGGCCGTAGTGGCATGTGATGTTAACTGTACGGTAACAGTTGTCAGTATCGTGATAAGCATATGTATACACTGTTGTTACACATGTGCTAGCTGCACCAAAAGAGATTGGTTGGCGACACTTCTGAGGTCATATCCTGCCAATGCTGACGTTAGGAGATATGTGTTATGTTTATAGCATGCAGAGGGAGAGAGAGACTGAGAGAAAGAGGTAGATATTCAGCAGCTGACCTGGAAGTTCTGTTCAATGATTCTAAAACCTGGGATAGACATGTGTCTGTACTCACTTTGATAACCTTAATTGACTGCTTTATCTCCGCTAGTTTCTTTGCCCTTTCTTTGATCAGATGTTTGATCTCTGACCTCCTCTTGTTCAGGTGGCTCTAAAGGGGAAGAAGGAAGTTTGCTTAACCATCAGCATTAGGTGCCAACAGAAACTTCTGACAATCAAAAATGCTAAAAAATGGATTATAAATATCTATCCATCCATCTATGCATCATCCATCTTCTAATCCCTTATTCAAGACCGATTGGTGGGGAATATATGGGGTAAGTATAGGATTGTGGTGAACCTATAACCTTCTCCTGGAAATACAGGACACAAGACAAGGAACACCATGGATGGGATGCCAGTCTACAATCTATATATATATATGAAGCATGTCACCCCCCACCCCCCCCACACACACATACATACCCACACACACACACAGAGTCAGGGGCAATTAATAACAATACATTGCTCAGTTCCTGCACCTTGGTTGTATGACCTTCCATACTGTCTTGTCAGCAGCCTTACTGTATTTTATGACCTTGTCTGTCTATCTACAAGTAATTTTAAACCAGGATTTCAAAGCTCACTAATCCAAATATTTAAAATATAATTTTGCCCTGTGCTTGGACATAGATAGATATGGATGGTCTGACATATGAAAGGATAATTGGTAACACTTTTCTTGAGAGGGTACAAGTAATTTAGTAACTCAGATATTATGCAAATACAAATTATGAACAAATATATTAACTGCATGAGATTCATGAATCGTTATGATTGATTATTCAGGATCGAACACGAGATCAGTACACAACTAACACTTAGTCACTGGTTACTTTAAGTAAGAGTGTATTACTACATTATTTGTACCCCCTCAGGTAAAGTGTTACTGAATAATTTATATCTGAAACATAAATAAAGATATTTGCCATTCATATAATTACATTAGTAACACAACTGAGCCTGAGTGAAATCCAGGACACCCAGCAGGGTCTGAGGCCCAGATCACATCAGATCATCAGACCATCGCCATTTTTCCTGCCCACAGTCACTATGGACTCACCATCTTCCTCTTCCACTCCTGGTCAACGGAGACGACGTCATGAGACTTGTGAGTAGCGTCTGCGCAGGCCTTGCAGATGCAGGAGTGGTCACTGCGGCAGTACGCCTCTAGGGGGCGCCTGTGCTTCCTGCACACCTTCTGCTCTAGTCTGAGCGTGGGTGCGACCAGGCGGTGAGAGGAGAGAGACCTGACCCGCTGGTGGGGCCGCAGGTGTGTCTCACAGAAGGAGCTCTGGCAGTTCAAGCAGGACCTGATTGCCCTCATCTTCCTCCCAATGCAGTCATCACAGGACACTTCACCTTCCCGTGCGAAAGAGCCACCCTCTGACCCCCTGAGATCCCTCTCTCTCGTGAGAGTCCTGGGTGCTTCATCGGTGGTGACTGTATCCTGGAACTGCTCGGTGATGCCAGCCAGCACGCAGTTGACACTGAGCTCAGGCTTCCTGGTGAAGCTCCGCTTGCACATGGGACACTGGAATTTTCTGCTGTGGCTCCAGTAGCCTTGTAGACAAGCCTTGCAGAAGCTGTGGCCACAGGGCGTGGTCACGGGCTCCACGAACACTTCCAAGCAGATGGAGCACTGAAACTGCTCCTCCGACAGCGTGCGGGCTGCTGGGGAGCTTAAGTCTGCAGGTGAGAAGGAGAGAGAGAGAGAGAGAGAGAGAGAGAGATCAGAATCATTATACTGTAACAATCAGATACACAGGAAGGTCAGCTGGAAATCAGTACTTTTTGGTCAGAGTCTTTCTCATGATGGTGGGTAAATCTGCGTTGGCTCTTCTGATCCTCATGACTTGTGCGTATATTAAAATGGGGCAGATATTTGGAGGTGGACACTCATTGACTTAACACCCGATGCTGTTGAACACTATTAGAGTTAATAAAGATTAATAGTGCAAAAACAACACTCACTGCACACTGTAAAGTGTTACAGGTAACACTGAATGGTGTGGACCCATATAGACACCATGCAGTGTTAATTTAACACTAGCACAGTTGCTGTGTACATAAAATATCAAAATGTTGTGAACACGTATGAATTACAATAATAATGTATATATGAATGAAAATGTAACTTGGATTTTATCAGTCATTTTCTTCATTGACCATTTTGTATTCATTTTGGTTTAGAAATTGAAAATAAATCAACTGTTGTTTGGAACCCTAACGATTGGCTGCCAAGAAAATGGGAGAGTTGTTTTGCTGCTCTAAATTTTAATGATGGGAAAGAAAAATGCCATCCAATATTCTGTTATACTGTTTAGTTGTATAATATTCACTTGCTGTAAAAACTGGTATTTTAAAATATTGTTTGAAATGAGTTTTGAAAGAATGGAACAAGCCGATATAAAATAAAAATGTGAAATATATTTTTGTATTTTTTAAATCAAAATGCTGTATTTTTTATACTTTTTTTCAGTGGCTGTATTTTATAGTTTATTTTGATACATTCATTTTTTTTTTAATGTATTTTTCCTGATCTCTGTCCCTGTCTTTGTTCCCTATGATGTCTGTGGGTTCAGGGGTTTGTGAATATTTTTTAAATACAATCAGAACCACTTGTTCTGTTCAACATGAAATACAATCCCAAATTGATTACTTTATAGTTTTCGATTTTCCATTTTTCGTTGTTGTTTTGTGCTGGAGGCTGAAAACATAAACTAGAAATTCTAATTTTCACTGTTCGAATAAACACAGTCACATATATCTGGGAAAAAGTAAGGAACAATAAATAATAAACTAAACCAGAGAGAGGAAGACTGCACATACTGCTATTTCAAGGCAGAAAATAGTTACTATAGGAAGGATCACTTAAGATATGTTTTTTAGGAATTGAGGAATATTAACCTACTTCAGTAACATTTATAAAGACACGGGCTTACGATATACAGCACTGTTGTTCATATCTCAAAGCACAGAACAGGCACTTTCAAACAGGCCACACAAACTGTCAGAATGCTATACACTCACTTAAATATATTTGCCCTTTAATTTTTCACGCATATAAGGCTGTAGTCAGATACATTAGTGTCTAAAGTCTAAAATGCCTAAAGTCACAGGCACATTCCAGCTAGGGAATGCAGCAGTGCAAGTTACGTCTCTCACAACACTGCACTGTCTGAGGTTTTAATCATCATAACTTATTAGAATTAAGAAAGGGATCAAAATGTTCTGCTGTATTTACCAAAGCCCCAAACAATTTGTTTCCATGATTAGTTCCATCTCCTATTCATTTATTTCCGTTATTCATAACTAATTCATTGTATTCAAACATATCTTGTGTATGTAGCCATACACCTCTGTTTGTCTGAGTCTGATGATTAAAAAGCCCGCTAGACTTACTCTGCATGCTGAAGTGTATATCTTCAGGCCGTAAGAGTCCAAACTAGCTGTACAGTTAAGTGTTCAGTCTCGGGCTGCCTGCTTCCTTCTCAGCCTTGCTTCTTCCTAGAGTGTCAGTACCTTCCCTTTTCACCTTGCTCTACCTCCTGCTCCCCCTCTCTCTCTTTCTTCTTCCTTCTCCTAGATAAGTTCAAGTCATTTTGTAGTTTTATTTCAATCAGTAAAAGGATAATTGCTTAATGTCAGTATTCAGATATTATATCAATATTGTATCTGAGTATCAATAACCACCACTTAAGAGCTTACAGTCACTGTTACCTTAAATAATTGGAAACACTTTACATTAACTACACCAGCATTATGCATTCATAGAACATTCAGTGCACCTTCATAATGTGTTAATAATGCATTCATAGAACATTCATAATTGGTATACCTTAACATCTTAACATCCCAGCTTTAACATACATTTATATGCAAGTATAATGTTTGTTATTAATGTATGTAAAAGCTTTTATGGTATGGTAGGATGTCATGTTGCACTTACATGCTACTTATGAATGTTGTATAAAAGCATTATAAGGCCATTATGAAGGTGCAGTTTATGTAAAACATGACTAAATAATTGTAATGATTCCCCACTGACCCCATAAAATGCAGCTTCATTCTTATAATAATACAGCTGTCTGTTCATGTATAGTTATGGAAATAATATGGAAATAAGGAAGTTAAATTGTACTGGTGGAAAATGTTCCTTTTAGAAACATGTGACACTGTGTCATCTTCCTGATAAACCGGTCGTTCCAGCAGAGCTGTGCTGAGACCGTCTGAGAGGCTGCCCAAAGGCACCCAGCAGGAGGGCAGGGGTGGCAGAGGCGCTGAAAAGTAAAGGAGGGTCCTCTCAGTGAGGCACTTTAAATAGTCTGGGCAAAAGGAGCAGGTGCTCATGCAAGCCCCCCCCCCAATACGCACACACCTCCCAATCAGCCAGAAATACCTGCTGTTTCTGTTGAATTCAGTTCCATTTTGTCATGCTCTTTACTTGTGAAGTATTGAAGTATGAGTTCTTAAGTATGCTTATTAAAGAAAAAAATCCAAAAAATTTTAATAATGTTTTTAGTTACCAAGCCTGGAGCCTTGAGATGACGGCACTAGTCACTGTACCACACTGCAAGTGTTTGAACATGGAGTTATATTTAAAATTATTCCTGTTAATCTAAAACATTATATGAAAGTGTAGTGTGGTGAATGTTTTCTCAGTGCGCTGCTGAGTCAAGTGAGTCAGTGATGGTCAATGACACAACATAGCATCCCTGTTCAGGACTGAGGCTGGTAACACCATTCAAATCTGCAAACAGGTGGAAAATGACATCATAAACAGCAACATGTCCAGCTGCACCAGTAGTTCAAAGAGGGTTGTGCAAGGCTCAGGGAGTAGATCGTCAGTCTGAAAGGACGTATTCCTAAATCAGGCAGTAAATGAATCTGCGCTTACAGCATATTTGAATTGAGCTGCCAACAGGTCACTTGTTTTTTAAATCACAAAAATCCTGCACCCTGCATGGTAAGAGAGATAAGAGAAGGGTATGTCTTTCAGTGCCATCTGATATACAAACAGTTATGCATACAGAATTTAGAGGCAACAGACAACAAGTATAGGCTTAAAGGACTATACTTACCACAGCCATAGTATACATCCATCCATCCATCCATCTATGTTTCATCACTTACAGGATAGCGGGACTTACAAAGTGAAAGGACATCTTGAGCCTTTCCCAGGAAGCATAAGAATGCGGAACCCTGGGACAAGACACACCCCAACCCTTAACCCATAATAACACACTAAGGACGATTCTGAGACACATGTTCCAATGAGCTGCGTGTTTCTGGGAGTGCAGGAAATAAGCACTCCTGGGGCAGACCCACACAACCACGACCAGAACATGCAAACTCCACACATACACAGTCAAACCTGTAACCATGAGGTGCAAGGCTGTTGTGCCATTGCATCATCTCCGTACTGTATGTTAAGAAATTAGTTTTAATGATAACAAGCACACTACCAGTGGGATCACATTCTAGAGTCAGTTGCCAGAGAGGCAAGACATTAAGTACAGTACTGTAATGTACACAAAGTTCTCCACAATGAATAATAAATAAAATAAATTTAGAAATAAATTTGTAAATTAAAAAAAATCAAATCATAACATAAAAAGCAATACACCTGCTAACATCCTACTACATCCACTTTCAGGCATCTCTCAGAGCATATTTGTTATGGACCTCGGATATAAATGCAATCAGAAATTACTTGATAAGATGTAAATTAACATATCTGTGTTACATATCATTCAGTACCTGCAGATACAAGTGAATTTTGAGTTTCACACCAAGAAACTCACAAATAGAAACTGATCATGCAAGGGGACTCAAGCAGTGTGTGGTTGTATTTTTTACATTTTTTTAAAAATTATTATTTAAATAGTGGAATGCATCCTCAAGTATGTGATTTTTTTTTTTACTTATTTATCCCCACAAACATATAGTGGATAAGCAGTTGAAGGATGGATATATTATTTATTGGTCTTTCACTTACAAGCAAAAAATTAAGAAAAACACTTGGTTAATTAAAGACAATCATAAAAAGAAATTGCGAAAGACAGGATTCAAAGCAGTTCAGCAGGAAACAAAACACTCTGGAACAATTGTATTTATATATATTAACTTTTTGTTAGTTTTTTTTAAAACTTATTTTATTTAAAAACTTCAGTATCGGATTATTTACATTTACTATATATTGCAGCAATAGATAAGCATATTGAATTGTGTTGGATTTAAAAATTACAAAATTTACAAAATTGCAGATATTTGCAGCTGTAATAGCCATTTCCTTTGTAAATGGAAGCTAATATCTTCAGCAATTTATATATTCATCTCTTTAAACACATTCTAAATGCATCCCTTATTCAGATTGTTCAGGAACTGTGAGATAACACATTTAACCCACTGCACTCCATGATCACCATTTATTTTTCATGGCATGATGATTTAATCTACACTTACTGCACTAAAAGAGACTGAGAAACTGAAATATACTTTGCCTAAATCGGAACTCGGGAAAATAAGCAAGAAACAAAAATCATTCAGTGTCGTGAACAGAAGTTATGATCAGTGGGGCTGAATTGTCCTCATCGCATTTGAATGGGGGTATGAAAAATGGATAGAGCTCCTCTTTGAATTCCATCTCAAAGAAAGAGTAAATATAAGACTTTGCCCCCACATTGTAAAAGGAGACTAGCCCCTCTCCATAATCCACAAATATTCCTATCTTCTGAGGCTTTTCCTTCACATAGAGGTGAATGTGGTGTTCACCGAAAGTCTGGTAACCATCTTCATTCAAGCCTATACCCCAGCAGAGTTGAGATTTATTCCCATTTCTGACCGCTACAACCCCTAATGCCCATTCAGTCTTCTTCCCAATTATCACTTCCCAGTAATGTCTACCTGAGGTAAACCCCTCCTTCCCCAAAACACCAAATCGGTTTAAATAAAACTGTAAGTTACGAAAGAAAAGGTAATCAAATCCCTGATTATTGCCACTACATGTGACTTCTTTCCCATCCTCAGAGATGATAAGCCCAGGTTGTGCTGTATCAGGATCCAGGGTGACATCAACTGTTCAGGAAAGAAAAGGACAGGGAAATTGTGTGTGTTGTGCAAAAAAGTATTTTACACGTTAACAGATTGGTGCAGTGATTGATTTCATGATGAATGTGAATACAGTACTATGGGTTTGTCATTAATTAAACTAAAGTTATTCACTGAGAAGCAATAAAATCAATATGGGGTGCATTTCCAAAAATCATAACTGCTAATTACGTCAGCAACTTACATAGATGGAACCATGCAACTGAACGGGTCTAACTATGCAGCAGCTTCTGGGAAACACACCGCTGATTGCTGGAGAACAATATCATTACTTTGAAAAGTCCAATAGAGTTCTTTGACCCAAACACATAACACAACTTATTGCAAAGACTATATTAACCCTGGAAGCCAAAATAAATTCTTTCCCAGGAATAAGTTAATCCTGTTTGTACTGTAATGGTCAACATGAAAGTGTTGATTATGACCCAAAATGACACATTCTTTTAGCATTCTGTAGGGTTATCAGATATCGTGGTGGTGTTGGTGCACCTGTCAGACACACAGCTAATCTCTTTACATGAGTTCTCTATCAGTTTCATAGGTTAGAGCTTCACTGTAGAAAATGCCTGATCTGAGTGAAAAAGCAATAGCGTCACCTGCATTTTTTCGGTTTGCTTCAAAGTCTGTGGGGAAAAAAAGCATAGAGTGATCAATCAGACGGTTATGGTATGCAGTATTTAACATATCAGATATACTTATAAAAGAGAGGACAACAGCACAATATTTGAATCACATACTGATTGTGAAATAAAAGTAAATGAAAACTAATTAACTGTTTAATTAAAAACTAATTAAAAGTATACTGTATAAGTGGAGCCGACACCTTATCGTGCTTGGAGGGGTTTGCATGTTCCAATGATCCCAGGAGCTAAGTTGCCTTGGTAGGGTCACCCAAGGCAAACAGGTCCTGGGTGAGGAACCAGACGAAGTGCAACTCAAAAGACCCCTAATGATATACAAAATCACGGAATCATGGTTTCCCTTGCC
>JABFEA020000017.1:14548696-14559027 GCA_019775915.2 Cyphomyrus plagiostoma | reverse complement strand
CCCATGTAAAGCGCCCTGGGACAACTCTGTTGTGAAGGGCGCTATATAAAAATAAACTGAATTGAATTGAATTGAAACTTAACCCACTGAGCCAAACGCTGCAGTACTGAAAAATGGACAGGAGCATCATGATTTTGTATTGTAGGTCATTCAATAGCTGGGCCAATTCTTCACACAGTTCTAGCAGAATTGCTCTTGACAGTCTAAGATGGCTGATGAGCTACAAATCTTTATTAACAAGCAATTACCAATAAATATTTCACTACTCTTTGGCCTTGCACAATGTCCTCTAACAAAGCTACATATGCCATGATGATACTGCATGTGACAAACTTAAATACAGGCCTTTTTTACACCTATTACAGTAACTGTACATGTGGGTGCACACATGTTGGTGCTTATACTGACTTTTCAGTACATACACCTCTAACTTAGATTGTCTGCAATAAAAATACTAGTATGTCTAAAGTCATTCATTTAAAAAATAAAATAAATGCTAAATGTTAGTTGATATAGTAAATATAGTAAAAATGTTCCAGAACTTTGGTGTGAAAGTGCCCAATCATGTATGTATATTACAGGGCTCTCAAATTCAACAATGTGTAAATTGGAAATACAATTTGCGTATATCTGAAAGGGGGGAATAGGAAATGCTGTTAATTTTAAAAGATGAAAGATGTATGGGGCAGAACACATCATCCCAGCTGTGCCAGTAGTTCAAAGTGAAATCTTACACTTGGAAATTGAACTTTAATACAGAAGAACAGCAAACAACAATCTAGCACCGTGGAGAGTTTATAAGCAAACTGGCAGCATCAATGATATATTACCTGAAATAGTTACTTTATCATCTACATTAAAAAAAATCTATATAATTTACAAGAATAGGTTAGGTTAGAGGAAGTGTAGATATTATATCTCATAGAGGCCCTCTCATTGATCTCATCGCTCACCATAAATAAAGCTTGTATAGCTACTGAAATTTGAATTTATGAACTGCTCCATTGTTACATTATTATCTATTTCTAGAGCACATGTTAGCAGGCATAATAGATATAGTTTCAGGGCTGCATTTTTTACATTCCAGCTCAGTATCTTTTCCCCCTTTGTGTTTAATTAAATTCAATATTTATCAAACATTTTCCAGTAGGTCATACCATCAATGTTTCTGTATGTAAACTCTATGATGTCTGTATAATGATGAAATGGCCAAATGACACATTACTCAGAATGTATCCCCATCATAACGCAACATGATTACACACATACAGAACCTACCTAGTATTTCTGGGAGGTGATCTGTTGAAGAAAAGATGTTAGACAGTGGGGACTGTTGGGGCGTATTCAAGAGAATTTACTTTAGTAGCATCAATGTTCCACTGTTTCAGGTTTTATGCACTAATGCATCGAATATTGAAGTCTGAATCTAAATGTGAACATTAGAAGTATGTGCATTGTATAGGAAATAAAAGCATATGACTAAGTTGAGAAAAGCACAACAGACACATAGGAACTAACACATAATAGATGGATTTCAGTCAAACAACTGTTGTCAATTAATTTGGCAGCATGGCTTTTAGACCAACCCCCAGATTCTCTACAAATGTCCCCTGGGATCCATAAAGTATCTCTTATCTTAATCAACCCTTCCATACAAATAATATTTAGAAATCCTAAAAGCCCTACAGCATGTCTATCTTCTTGAAAAAGTTCATGTATCATTATCTCCCTCCTCTACCATTACACCCTTTTCATATATTCAGGAGGCTAAAATTCGATCACTTACGATGTGTTAATTAGGCAGCAAGAACTTTAGCCCAACAGTTGGTGCAATCAACACAATGTGCCAATGTTAGCAACAATACCTTTACTTTAAAGACATTATACAAAAACACAAATAAATATGTCCACATACAGTATATGCACAAGGACGCATATAGAACCTACCTTGTATGTTTAGGAGCTGAGCCGTTGAACAAAACAGAGGAGAAGGTTGTAATATTTATAACATGATTTACTGTAGTACCTGTAGCTTTGATGTTCCCCTATCCAGGTTTCCTCGTCTACTACAGCCATCCACATATGCACACATATTACAAAACTAATATATAACATATGCATAACAGTCAAACAAGTGTTTCCAATAAACTTAAGTTGGTTTTTAAATCAACTGCTAGATAATTGGAATCAGAGCTGCCCAGTAGGCTGCCAGTGACAGTTAGATGTCTGACCAGCATGATCAATCCATCACCACATGCATGCATACAGACATATACATAACTTACTTTGCATTTGGCTGAGCTGAGCTGTTGAAGAACACATATGTTAGTCAGTGGTGATTGCAGCAGCAACATAATTTACTGTAGTACTGTACTGACATTCCTCTGTTAGAGGTTTTCATCTATACTAGAGCAATCTTTGCTGCAAGCTTGATAGAAGAATATTTTAGTCTAAAGCTTAATCTAAGTTAATAGTAGCATGCAATGTATACGAAAATCAAAGCAGAGTGCTTAACTGAGAGAAGTACAACAGACACACAACCGAAGGCATTGTTAGGCCCGATCACAAGGGACTATAGCCCCGAGGATTTTACCCCCAATGCTTCCTTCTCTCAAAAAAAACTCAAGCCCCAGATAAACTTGACTTGGACCCAGATTTTTTTCAATAACTGGAAAAGCTCCTGCACACAAGAAATATGGAATTCATGGATCAGTCAAGCAAATTATTTTAAGACATTGAAATATTCCAGGGATAATTAATAGATTTCCCCTTTCTCTTAACCAAATTCTCCAAACAAAATATTCAGAAATCACTTTTAACATTTTGTTATATACAGGGGAGTAAAATATAATAATGTATGTGTCAATTCGGTGTCAAGAATTTGAGCCAAACAACTGGTGCAATCAACACGATATACCAATATCAGCGATGACACCTTTACTCTAAAGACATTTCTCCTGGTCCTTGGGATTACTCATAGATTTCCCTAACTGAGAAACATTGAGTTCTCCTCAACCACTATTACTCTTGGATTTCTCTCTTTCTTTTTCCCTTTTTCAGCAGCAGGCATAAGAACATAAGAAATTTACAAACGAGAGGAGGCCATTCGGCCCATCAAGCTTGCTTGGGGAGAACTTAACTAATAGTTCAGAGTTGTTAAAATCTTATCTAGCTCTGATTTAAAGGAACCCAAGGATTTAGCTTCCGCTACACTAACAGGGAGACTGTTATATACTCTAACTACACGCTGTGTAAAGAAGTGCTTCCTCAAATTTGTTTTAAAATGTAAATTTCTTTATCTTCTGTGTATTCTGTGTTTTTTAGTTTAGAGGGCTTCTTTTTACAACCTCATTATGTTAGAGTTACAGTATCTGCTGCAGGAATCAGTGGTGCTTCAGCCACCACTATAGACAATTGGGAGCACATGGCCTCACTTGTGAAAGATGATATAGATGAGAGCACATCACATTATATTTAATTTTTAATACTCATCTTTAGCATTTCCTTAGTTTTCTTTTTGTTTTGCACTGGGATTTTTTGGGGGGTGGGGTTGCTGGGAGGGTTTTCTTGTTTCTGATTTTGTTTGTTTTTTTCTGTTTATCTTGTTAGATCTCTAACTATGTAACCTTTTGTACATCTTGCTTATAAATTTCAATAAAAAAGTAATTACAAAAAAACATGCACACAGACACATACAGAACCTAGCATTTGTTTCTTTGAGCTGATCTGTTGAAGAACACATGTGTCAGAGGTTATTGCTGTAGCACATACAACATGATTTACTGTAGCATCTTTGATGTTCCTCTGTTAGAGGTTCCTTCTTGTACTACAGACATCCATGCTGCACACTTTTTGTAGAAGAATGTTCTGTTGAAATTCTAATGAAAAAATTACAAAGTGCGTGCAGTGTACATGAAAATCAAAGCATAGTGTTCAGCTAAAAGCAAAACAGGCGAATAATTAATATGGAATTCATGGATCAGACAAACAAATGATTTCAACGAATTTAGTAGGATGGTCTATAGACCATCCATAGGATAATTAACAGATTTCTCTCTTGAGTCAAATTCTATCTCATCTTAGCCAGTCCAACAAAACAGGCATATAATTAATATAGAATTCATGGATCAGTCAAACAAATGATTTCAATAAATTCAGTAGGATGGTTTATAGACCATCCCAGGGATCCATCTTCTGTAACTGCATGTCCTAGTCAGGACTGTGGGGGGTCTGGAGCCTATGGATACAAAGCAGGGAACAACCCAGGGTGGGGTACCAACCCCCAGACTCACACAGGCACACCTATGGGCAATTTGGTTAGCTTCAGCATGATTTTGGGCTGTGGGGGGTGGGCTAAAGTCCCTGGAGGAAACCCCACAGCAACCTGGGGGAGCATGTAAACTCATGGAACCCAGGTAGAGACTCAAACACAGGTCCCAAAGGGGTGATAAAACAGTGCTACCCACCCCCATGCTTGGGGTAATTGACAGATTTCCCCCTTGAATTAAAGGCTATGATATTTCAGTCAAACCGTACAGACAAAAAACACGCAGAAATCTTAAATATCCCACAGTATTTGTACGCATAAGTGCATGTACCATTCTGTCTCTGATTCCTGATTTGACGTTTCATGTTGTTGGAAAAAAAAGTCCTGTCAAAATATCAACAGGCAAGATTTCTGCATTTTCCCACAATATTGGTAGGAACAAGCCTATACCATCCATGACCTAATCTACACCTTTGACAGGAAGATTGATAACTTGATAGCCTGTGCTGAAAGTTGCATTTACATACATACATATATACATACAAACATGCATACAGACAGACACACAAGCACATACAGAACCTACCTTCTGCTATCCTGAGCCAAGCTGTTGAACATAGATATTAGTCAGAGGTTAGAGGTGTAGCACATACATCATTATTTACTGTAGCAGTTTGATGTTCCTCTGTTAGAGGTTCCTTCTCATACTACAGCCATCAGTGCTGCACAGTCTTTGTAGAAGAGTGTTTTCGTCTGAATCCTAATGTAAGTTTTCAAAGTGCATGCAGTGTATATGAAAATCAAAGCATAGTGCTGAGCTGAGAAAAGCAAAACAAATACATAATTAATATGTAATTCATGGATCAGTCAAACAAATGATTTCAATAAATTCAGTATGATGGTTTATAGACCATCCCAGGGATCCATCTTCTGTAACTGCATGTCATAGTCAGGGCTGTGGGGGGTCTGGAGCCTATGGGTACAAAGCAGGGAACAACCCAGGGTGGGGTACCAACCCATTGCAGGGCAGACTCACACAAGCACCAGCACCGGCTTGTCGTCACCTCCCTGCTCCCCGGTTCTGACTCATATTTTATGACTTAGACCGTGTGACTTTCTACTTAGCCATCTCTCCGATTTGATTCTCCCTGCCAGCCCCTGGAGGATGGGCTCCCCCTATGAGTCTGGTCCCCCCCAAGGTTTCTTCCTTCTCGGGAGTTTTTCCTTGCCACTGTCGCCAATGGCTTACTCACTGGGGGCTTTGGGTGGGGATGCTGAAAAGTGCTTTGAGGCGATGTAATATTGTGATAATGCGCTATACAAGAAATAAATGTGCTTGTTGTTGTTTGTTTTGTGTGTTTTTTACATCATGTGTGATTTGATATATTTCTCAGAACTGTAATAAATGCTGCTCTTTAGAAATAATGATTTTATTTGTTTTTATTTCTTACTTACTACTTGAGTAGGTTTACACGCTTACCAGCTATCAAAATGTGGTGATGAAATATTCTGCTACTGTCAACCTAACTTTTTTCCTTGAAGATTTATACATCAAAACATTTTTTTTTTCCATTGTGTACATTATATACGTATCAAGGTTGTTCCCATCTGACTCCACCCTCTGTGACCTTTTCCTGCTCGGCCAGCAGGCATTGCTGGCCATTACGTCTTTCCCCGTCTCTGTCGCAAATTTCATCTCTGTCCTAGGTGTTCTGTCCTCATTTGGCCAGCAGGTGTTGCGGACCATCCTGTTCCCTCCTCTGTCTTAGTTCTAAGTCCAGAGGCCAGCCTCATCTGTTATGTATGTATTATCAGTTTTTCCTCTTTGTTATTGTGTATCTTTGTCTTGGCTTTTTGTCCTCACTTTTGATTTGCCCTGATGTAACTGCTTTTCTGTTTTATGTAGCCTTATGTCCCTAGTCTTCCCTGTCGCTTTTACCCCAAGAAAGGTGACAAAGCTGACAAAATCGCAACAAGACAAGATTTCTGTATACTCCTGCAGTATTGGTAGGGGCAGGTCCCTGCAGTCTATACCCAAAACAACAACTTAGGCATGAGGCTATAATTGGAAACCCTGTGCTGAAAGATCCACATACTGTATATACAGACACATACAGACACAAAGACACATGCAGAACCTACCTCTTGCTTCCTCGAGCTGAGCTGTTGAAGAACAGAGATGTTAGTCAGAGGTGATTGTTGTAGGACATAGAACATGATTTAAAGTAGCAATGATGTTCCTCCATTCGAGGTTTGTTCTTATACTACAGCCATACTTGATACACACTCTTTGTTAAAGAAGGTTTTAGTGTGAATCCTGATGTAACTTTTCAACGTGCATGCAGTGTATAGGACGGTCAAAGCATAGTACTGAGCTGAGAAAGCAGAACAGATAGACAAGTAATACAGGATTAATGAGTCGGTCAAACAAATGATTTCAAGACATTGTGGGAATACAGGATATTACTAACACATGCACGTAGAAGAATATAACTAACACATAGTGAAATACGCAGACAACTAATAGAAGGCCCTCAAGGCGCCTAAAGGCCTCCAAGGCCGCAGATAACTAACACAGTGGGCGAGAACAGTCATAACACTGAAACCATCCTCTGCTACCGCGGAAGTTGACTGTCCTTGAACATCTTTAGGCCCGGAGAAGGGGAATTCCTGACCATGATCAGATCAAGGCGGGGGGGGAATACCCATACTCACACAAACTAGCACCAACTAGCTGGAATAATACCAAATGAGGGGGGCCAAGCCCAAATGGGCTATAAGAGGGAAGGCCGGACATGTATACTTTGAGCATCTTGATGTACATGCCGAGGATGTATGTCTGAGAGTTGCTCCCTGACCAGCTGGCAGTAAATAAACACCATGTGACCTGCAACACCTCCAGTGACTCTAAGCGTGAATCTCTTCTCATCAACGGACGGAGTTTGCTCAGGTTCAGACTCCAACAAAATACAGACCAATAATTTGCACTTTTATTTATTTATTTAATTGTGTGAAATGGCTAATAAAAATAGGTAATAAAAACGATTATGATGTGGAGGTGAATTGGTGTAGTCTTGACTTTTGGTCGTGAGTGACAGCGTTGGGGGGATGGGAAATCTGTTGATTGTCGAATCGTCGATTACACAGTAAACACAGCGATGGAGAGAAAAAGGCCAAAGGTTAAGCTGTCAGATGCCCAGTTTAGGAAAAAAAGAAAAGAAGATGAGGAGAAATGAGCAAAAGATAAAGGTATGCAACAATGTTCTCTCTATATGATTAAGGTATTCATGTCATTATGTTAATTAGTGGTATAACGTTAACTCTTAGGTTTGTTAGCCTTCTTGCTTATGCTGCTTGCTATGCTTACCTTGCAAAAAAAAAAAACACAATAAAAGCCTAATATATAAACCATCACAGAAATTCTAATGGTTTCTATTAAATACCATTACGAACCATTAACTTTTCCAGTGAAACTATTACAAAATTCCTTATTGTAGTGTGTTTTGGGCACTTTTCCAGTAGAATTTACCATCCCACCCACCAATAGAATCCATCATATACCAGCAGACATTGTTGTATTTACCATTAAAACCAATACAGGTTTATTTATTTTTTGCAAAAATTGGTCTGTTACGGAACGACATGTAGTATTACTACAATTTAGTCAAATGTGAAGTTTTCTCGTGTGTGTTTTTTAGGGGGGGCTTTGGAGCGCCGAGAGGGAGTCTCGCCCGGGGAGCAATTCAGTGTAGAACAGCCGCTGAGTGAAACACCGCCGTTAAGTCTGGAGAGAGTGTGGACCTGAATAGCCGTCGAACATCCAACCTAAAACTGATCAGGCACCGGTCAGGCACCGAGGTGAGTAGTGAATATTTGGTGTTTGATTCAATGTCCAGTCATTTCCAAGTGTGATATGGTAGCGAGTTTTAATTAAGTTAATCGCTGCATTATATAAAAAAGAAGACAGAATAGCAAAAATATTTAAGCAGAATGTCAAAAATATTATTGAAGTATATGCTTCTTGTGACAGAAGGCGAATGTATTTCCACAAACGAAAAGTTGTTGCTGTCACATTTGCGACGTTTTATAGGAGGTTGTTAGTCTTAATATAAGGTTTGATTGTAAAAGACCATAATAAACTTGTAATGTGAGTTTTTAAAGCCTGTTTAAGGAAATCAATTTTTTGAGCGATTGGTCACTTCTGCTACGCAGGAGGCGAAGTGACTTTGCCTTTAAAATGAGCAATCCATGGCAGGGGACAGTTTAGACCACAACACCGTGTCTTTTTTATCTTAAAAAAACCCAAATAATGTCAGAATCAGAATCAGAATCGTGTTTTATTGGCCAAGCATGTGAGTGAACACATACAAGGAGTTTGGTTCCGGTCGATGGTGTCTCTCAGGCACAACAGTACAAGACACAACAATATATAGACAACACAATAAACAATACTCTAACCAATATAATAAACAATAATCTACAGTATGGACGTGTAATATGGGTTTATGTTTATAAATATAAGGATAAGTAATATGGGTTTATGTTTATTAATATAAATTATATATAATATATAAGTTATAAATTTGTTGGACTATTAAGTACCCTGAAAATAGCATGAATTTCGTTAAACGCAAAATTCAGCATTTAGTCACAATGTAACGGTTTTGCTGTTAGTTGTGTTTACACTAGTACAACGAGATCAAATAGCATGTGTGCATGACAAGACGGTCATTAATTGTTGATTTTTAGTCTTTTAACCCTGTATAATTACTCCTTAGCTTGTAAAACAACTCAAGTTCGTCTCAGAATGATCTAATATCACCAATCGGTGGCGCTAGAGTTTTTGCGGGAAGCAAATTAATGCATTCCCATAGTGCTTTGTGGTACCGGAAGCGCGCCATTGCAGTTTGGGCAGTGACAACGTGAGGTTTTCGTTGTTAACTATTGTGGTAAATTAAGTTTTTAGAGACGTCTAAAGACACTGGTTTTGCACGATGGCGTACAGAGGCCAGGGACAAAAGGTTCAGAAGGTTATGGTTCAGCCAATCGTATCCTTATAAAGTGGTTGTAATGTTTTCTTTAGTGTGAGACTATATGAAAGGTGCTGTTAAATTTGTTTTAGATAGGTAGCTTTGTAAGAAGTAAACGGTTAACGACGTAATGATTTTCTGTTATTTAGATACCACGGTAAATTGTGATACGGTAATGTGTGGTTCGCTAATGCACCGTTAAATTCATATTATGATACTCAGAAAGCTGCTTGTGTTTTGCTAATCTGTCGCGATTATGGCGCTTCTAAATTCCGTGAGGCAGTTCCTTTCTTAACCGAATTTTTCAGAATCTCATTTTCAGGTACCTCCAGAACGTAAGTATTCGTAATATGCACGTTCATTCCAATCTCAAAATCGTCTGCAGTGTTTTTTTCTGTATATCTGTGTATAATGAATTGTGAAAAAATACTGAAGGAGAACTTTTAAAGAGGAGATTCTAGTCACTACATGTAACTTTTAGCCATTGCAGTACTGAATGCTGTGGTTAGTCGTTTGCGTATAAACGGTGTTAAATTTTGCACTTAGTCTATATCAGGGGTGGCCAACTCCAGTCCTGAAGGGCTGGTGTTCCGGGCAATTCAGTTTCCCTATGTTTCCTCTGTCGCGCTTTGATTTGTACACGGTTTCGCTGTTGTTTTCATGTCTTTTTACGAAGCTTTTCAGGTGAACAAGCCATATATTTTAAAACATCACATGCTTTTGATGTTTTTTGTTTTTACTGATAATAAATTAAAGTATTTAATTCGCTAGATAGATTTCTTGATGAAAACGATATAGTATTGCTTATGACTATATTATGCGTGATGATCTACTGTGTTAACATGTAAAAATGCACCTGAGTGACTTTCACACATTTCACCTACCTCTCTGCTTTAATATTAGGGGAAACATTATTTCCTGATAGACAGGGGACACAGAATTGCCCAGAACACTGGAATCCATCCATTGTCCAAACCGCTTATCCTACTGGGTCGCGGGGGGTCCGGAGCCTATCCCGGAAGCAACGGGCACGA
>JABFEA020000017.1:14505770-14530610 GCA_019775915.2 Cyphomyrus plagiostoma | reverse complement strand
CCCCAGCTGGCCCTGGAGCCTGACTCCCCCTGCACCTTTCTGTCTGCCGGGGAGGACGCGGTCGTGTTCGGGATCGACCTGCGGCTTGACCGGCCTGCCACGTGAGTATTCTGATTACACACAGCATGACCCCACGGTATCTTACAGCCGCATGCCCCCCCCAACAAACCACACATACACCTGCTACGAACATGAATTTATCTTAACACTGGGATTGAGCACTGAAGATCCTATACGATCGGTACACACTGGCCTATACTGCAACACAGATTTCAGTGCCTTATTTTGGTGCGACGTAAACACCTGAGCTGTCAACTGATATATTTGCCTTCTGGTGCTCAGATTACAGAATAACTTCACACGCCGTCGCCAGTTAATGTTACACTTATTCTGATGTCATGAGACACCTACAGTTAGCTGGTAGCTACTGTAAACATGGTTAAAATGCCTTAATCCAAACAGTCTAAAGTGTGGCTTCATTTCACTTAGAAAGATTCTGACCCCGTGATGTAAATTTAAGTGTTTTGGTTATATATATTTAAGGTATTAAGTAGCTTAGCGTTAAATTATTCTTGCTGAGATAATTTTACATAACATAAATTAAACCTAAGTGTTTTGTATTTATTGTGTTAATATAGCACTGTTGTTCAATTTTAAGCTCAAATTTGTCTTAGAAAGAAAAAAGCCATTTTTTAATGTCGACTTTCATTTTTTCTTTAAATACCGTTTTAGGCACGGCTCTTGCACTGGCACTCTTAAAAGTATCAGTTTAGCTCCAGTATTCAGGGAAAAAAAGACAAACCATACTCCATCCTTCCATCCATCCATCCATTGTTTTCCCGCCACTTATCTGGGGTCAGGTCACAGGGGCCTGCAGACTAAGCAGGGATCCCAGACCTTCCTCTTCCAGCTCCCCCGGGGGAATATCAAGGCGGTCCCAGGCCAGCCAAGAGATATCTCTACTGCGTATCCTGGGTCTGCCCTGGGGCCTCATCTCAGTTGGTCATGCCTGAAAAACTTCCCCAGGGAGCCATCCAGGAAGCATCCTAGATAGATGCCTTGAACCACCTCAACTGGCTCCTTTGGAAGCAGAGGAGCAGTGGCTCTGCTTTGAGCCCCTCCTGTGTCCTAGCTGCTCACCCTTTTTCTAAGACTAAGCCCAGACACCCTGTGGCGGAGAGTCATTGCTACTACTTGTATCCACTATCTCATTATTTCTGTCACTATCCAGAGCTCATGACCATAGGTGAGGGCAGTAACATAGATGGAGCGGTAAATTGAGAGCTTTGCCTTTGGCTCAGCTCCTTCCTCACCGAAACAGAACAGTACAGTGTCTGTACTGCCGTCTGTTGATCTCCCACTTCCTTTTTCCCTTACTCGTGAACAACACACGAGATACTTGAACTCCTGCACTTGAGGCAGTAAATCATCCCCCACCAGCAACGGGCAATCCGTCCTTTTCCAGTCGAGGCCCTTGGCCTCAGACTTGGAGATGCTGATCCTCATTCCAGCCACCTCACACTCAGCAGCAAAATCGCCATCTTATGGAGGGGCTTGTGTGCCTCTGTGATCTTAGGAGCTATGTCATCGGGGGCAGGTAGGGTCTCCCAAGGCAAACTGGTCCTAGGAGAGTGGGCAGACTAAGTGTGATTCAGAAAAATAAAGCAATGGACCATGTTACCCCACCCAGACTGGGGAGACCGGGGTCTCACTCAGGCTTTGGGGCAGGAGCTCAACGGCAAATGCCATGGTGCCCGACTGGGCATAACCTGAAAAAGTAACATGAGTCCACCCTCCTGTGGGCCCACCACCAACAGGGGGAGCCGTGGTGCAATATCGATCAGGTGGTAGTCGAAGTTCGGAGCATCAGCAGACAAATCGCCAGCTACTAAACGATACTCAGTCCTACTAAACACACCATCACAGTGCAGTACAGCTCCACAGGATATACAGATGCAAAAACTGTGTGTTTTGCAGATTGAGCTGCACAGCAACATATTTTCTTTTAACCTTAGCTGTGTAGGTAAAAGGGCACCGTGTTGGCGCAGGGGCTTGGCTTCCTCACACCTGAGTAATATGCAAAACTATGCAACGGTTGCATAGTTTTATATGTTCTTCCTGTGTCTTCATAGGATTTCCTCTGTTTTTCCCCCATAGTTGAAAAGCATGCTGAAGTAAGTTGATTTTGCCAAATTGTCCATAACTGTGAATGTGTGGGTAGTAAGAGTGGCCTGTGATGGGTTGGTGCCCCATCCTGGGTTATTCCCTACCTAGCTCTCATTGTGTTTATGGATGTATCAGTTAAATAAATCCTTATGTATGTTACTCACAGGCTATTTCCTTTTTCACACCATTAGTAAATTAGTGTTGGTGAAGGACAGCAATAGGAACATTGGCCTCTACACCATTTTTGTCAACCCTGCCAACGTGCACCAGTTCGCTGTGGGTGGGAGAGACCAGTATGTCAGGTAAGATCTATCAGCTGACTTGTTGGTTTTCTTTTTTCTTTTCTATATTATCCTGAGACCCAAGGAAAAAAGTGTCCTTCAGTTTTAGGTTAATTGTGATTTTCTATGTCTTTGGAGGAAATAAGACATATATATTTTTTCAAATTTATTTTTATTCTTAATTTCACAGCATGTCCTCTTTAGTGTACAACAGGAATAAATATGTTTCCTTACATCAGTGAAAAGATATATGCAAAAACAAAATATCCAGTACAATGGACGTTAATGAATGGGTGGGATCTCAAGAGGATATAGCTAGCATCTGGCTCAACAAGGACTATAAGAACATTGGTGATAATTATTCTCAAACATTGCGTGATAACACGCAAAGTATATGCTGTCTTATGAAATGACTGTGGTGTCCCTCACTACTCTGCCAGGTTGACTGACAGCTGTCCCTTTTTTCTGTAGGATCTACGACCGGAGAAAGATCAATGAGAGTGACAGTTACGGGGTGTTGAAGAAATTCTGCCCATCCCATCTTGTCTCTAGCGAAACCAAGACCAACATCACCTGCTTGGTGTACAGTCACAATGGCACAGGTATCAACCTCTTGCCCATGTGCAAACATACACACCATATTCTCCTGTATATTTGCCTTGACTATGAGAATTTGTTAGTTGCTCTTCTCTGACTGTGACTGCATAAATAACTAGTCTTCCAGAATTGTCAAGAATGGAGTTCAGGTCTTAACTTTTGGAATGTTCCTTTATAATGAAAAACAGAAGGGTTTTGGACGGGGAAGAAAAAAAAAAACGAAAGCCCACCCAACGTGGCCACTTTAGTAGAATACAAGGATGAAATGTATTTATCTTCCACATGCTTGTCCAAATTGCTCAATAAAGAAAACGCTGAGAGCAATTTTTAGGTGACACGTTCAGAGTGAGTGACAGGTAAACTGGTGACCTGCAGCCAGAGATCGGTGGTGATCGACCCCCAACCCCCACGCAGTTCTGTAATCTGTATTTTACACTTTGCCCCTAAGAGCTGTTAGCCAGTTACAATGATGAGGACATCTACCTGTTTGATGCCGACCTCCCCGACGGGGCAGAATACAGCCGGCGGTACAAAGGCCATCGCAACGATGTCACGGGTGAGCGAGGGGAGGGGGGACAGGGCCTATGCAGCCTAGGTGAGACCTCCTGTCTTCATTTCCCTCTCTCTCCCCTGCCTGCCACACAGTGAAGGGTGTGAATTTCTACGGCCCCTGCAGCGAGTTTGTGGTCAGCGGCAGTGACTGTGGACACATCTACCTGTGGGATAAATACTCGTCCCGCATCATACAGTTCATGAAGGGGGACAGAGGAGGAGTGGTGAGCGAGTCGACAGACAAGTAGAAAACTGTGACCTTTCTTGGTAATTGCAGAGGTGTGTGATGTTATTCATCATGATGTGAGTCTTGCCCGTGACTATGTCAGTGGGTGTTTTCACACCAAATTTCTGAAAGGTGGCTCCTGGTTTGTCTCAAACAGGAACTTGTGTAGTTCCTGGCCACTTTCATGTGTTGCTTTTCCCACCCAATAAGCCCATAAGTTAAAATTCACATGTAATTTCACATGGAGCTACACCACCACCCCAAAACAGTGGAGGATTAACAAATCATTTTTGTTATTTGTTTGATAGTTATTGGAGGGGGATTGTGGCTGTAATGAAAGAGAGACATAGCATAGTATTTACATTTTGCACAACCCACGACAAGTTGATAAATCATTATTAAATCTGCCCAGCAGATTAATTCCGATTAATATTATTATCGCACTGGCGATTTTAGACATAAGTATATATCAGTTAATGGTTGAATTTTCTAATTTTTCCCAGCAGTTCTGTGTAACTTCCAATTTGGCACCAGTGCTTGTGGTCAATCAGTCAGCAAGTTTATTGCTGCAAGCCCCTCCCCATTAGTATGTGTTTGAATGAAAATTGTCTTGTGGGGACTAAAAAAAAAGCTTTGAACTGCAGCCGGTCAGAGTTCTTGCGGTGTGAACACAACAAAAGTTCCAGGTTCTTGGAAAAAAGGTTCCAGTTCCTGAAAAAAATTCCTGCAGTGTGAAAGCATCCAGTATGTATCTTAAAATGGACACGCTGTCACCCTCCAGGTAAACTGCCTGGAACCCCACCCCAGCCTGCCAATGCTGGCCACCAGTGGCCTGGATCATGATGTTAAACTGTGGGCCCCGACCGCCGAGGTGCCGACTGTACTGAAGGGCCTTAAAGAAGTCAGCACCATGCTCGCGTGGCACTTACATGCACACAAAACATGTTCCCATATATTCTCGATTGTGGACCTATGGAATTGCTGTTGCTGTAAAAGTGATCAAGATGTTTCTTCTAATTTTTTATGGTGATGATGCAGGTAATAAAGAAGAACAAGAGAGAGCGCGATGAAGACAGCATGCGATATGGGTACCGGTATGACACTCAGCTGCTCTGGTTCCTTATGAGACACAGGAGGCTGCAGAGGGTAAGTAAATTCTCAGGACCAGTAAAGGCACCAATAAGTATCTGTAAAACATTGTGCAATCCCTGACAGATCTATACTTTGTGTACTATACTCTGGAGTATAGTGCAGTAGTGCTTGGAATTCGAACTTGTATTAATACCCCTCTTATAGAGTCGACGGACTGAGGGAGAGGTAGATGAGTCCTGGAGTTCAGCCGACTCCTCAAACGAAGAGGACATGGGACCTGACAGCATGCAATGCATGTCCTCCTGAGTAGGAAGTAGAACGACTCTTATGGACACACACACACACACACTTATGTCCTAATACTAGCAAACATGACTGACTGACCTACACGAAACAGATTCTATGGATGCATATATACTATTTTGAGGAAATGCTGTTACGTGCTTCAGCGCTACCTGCCACACTTACACTAATTAATGATGACAGAGGTACACAGCCAGAACTGACTTATTTGAGACCCTGAGTGACTCACAGCCAGGTGAAGCCGGCCATTTTACAGTCAGGTGATTTGGTTTTTGGATATTGGTAACTTCTAATAATCACAGGCAATTCCAGGGTACGCCTGCCTGCAGGGGCTTGGGCAGGTACACATACTGAAACTTTGCTCTATCTGTGCATATTATTTTGTCACCCCCTACAGGGGTTAGAACCCTCCCTGTTAACAACAAGCTTTCCTGAAAAGAGAACACCCTGGATCGTCCAGTCCAAGCAGCTGTTGCAGAAAATGGCACACAGCAATATAGTTTCCAGAAATATATTTTTATGTTTAGCCATTATTTCAAAATCTTGCTCACATGCCAGTTAGAAGCTGTGTCTTAAAAATGTGTTGTTGGTTTATTTTCCGTTTCCCCCTCAAAGGGGAGAAAGGGGAAGCACCACCCTGCAATATTCGAAGGGCTGTAAACCTTCCTGTAATACAGAAGCCTCTTAGGTTGACCTGCCTGGCATCATGCAATTCAGCTTCACGTATATTTTTGGGGGGGCTAGGAGAGCATACCCTGGATGCTGAAAACTCTTTACTACTTTGCTGCTTCAGCTTCACTTTCAGCACGCCTCTTCTGGGAGAAATAAAAATGGGTCACAGATTTTATAGTTTGCATGTTTCATGTTTCACCACAATCAGTGCACGATCCTTCCTGAGAGGGAGCTGCAGCACAAGAAAAAAATAAAACGGGGTAAAGGGCTTTCAGACCTGCTTGAATCTGAGTCATGTTCCCTTTTTTCGAGATTCAAGAGGCACATTTTTTGGTGCAGTGAAGACCTCAGATTTTTTTCCCACCCTCTGAAACTGTCCTTACGATCTTTTCCCAAAGGGTGAAATGCAATTTAAGCACTTTTCAGGGACTTCTAGTGATCACAAAACATCCTTTGCAAATATCTGATGTAAAAAAATAGTCTTGAGTTATTTGTCTAGGCTTCCCATGATCCACCTGTGCACCAGAAAGAAAATGTTATAAACCAAATCAAAAGGTTATCAAAAGGTCTTTATTTTTTCTTTCTGTTATCAACATAGTGCTGTAATGTTTGGTATTGTTCAACAAATTCAGGGAGGAAATATTGTACTGCAGATGTTTCTTTCTGGTGACACGGCAGTTAAGCTCTTGTGACAGGACTTCGCTTAACACAAGATGTGTTAAGAGATTAAAGGGTGAGGTTTCTTTGTATCCAAGAAAAAAAAAAAATCACAAGTCTTTGTACTTAGAACTGTAAAGAGGAACTTGAAAATGTATATAAAATACAGAGGTTTTTTTTTCTATATGACAACTTGAGAAGAGGATGGGTATTGTGACAAGCATTTGATGTCTATAGGATTTACTTGTTTAATTACAGTCAGTAAAAACTGATCTGTGTTTCTCATTTAAACGATATCTGTATTTTCAAATGAGGTTCCATTCACGTTTGCTTTTACTTGTGATATTAACTGGTCTTTGCTTAAGATGTTCTACGCTTCTCATGTTTAAAACACGTGTGGTTTATTTAGTAAACAAACTTTGTTTCTCAGGTTTTTCTGGAGTCTTTTTTTCCAGCAAAACAATTGAAATTCAGTGTAAGCTCTGGTTAAGTAGACTGTGGTATTCATTTGAAAAGAAAAACACAAAAACTGCTGATTTTTACACAGAAATAAGTATTTTGAATATATAAGTTAAAAATCAATATCAAACAATTTGCAAAGACAGTTTTGTCCCGCATGTAATAATCTAATGGAGGAACTAATACTGTTTTATATTCTGTTGTATTGGTGTCATTGTTACATATGCAAAACGTTGTTAATCAGGGAATAAGGGCAAATCAGGTCTGAAAAGCATAAGGGCAATAAAACACATGATTCAATGCATTCTGGGTTTGTTCATTTGTTAGCTTGTTTCAGTTTGTGTGAAGTGCGTGGAATTAACGTTCTTACGTACTGAGAATATATAATGACCACTAGAGGTCATCATAATGCCTTTTGTTCCATTTTGCGACGCAAGCAGTAATAGTCGATGTGAATGATTGCTTATTTTCTTTAACAACTCTGGAATCTCCACAGCTGGTACAAAATTTCACATAACTACAGTGATCATGAATACCTGAATCCATCAATCTTCTAACTGCATATTATCTTGGTTAAGGTCATGGAGAAGCTTGGAGCCACAAGGTTGGGGTACAGCCTACACAAGATGTTACCATGCACCAAACCAGCATTCAAGCCCATAAAAGTATTTGCACATGGAAAATTGCATGTTGTGTGACAGTAAAAAGTCAATGTAGTGTCCTTATGTCATATGCATTTTGATGTGCCCATTCATATTGAATCGATAAGAATAGCATAGCTGATAATCGCGGGATGTTAAGTGCAATGACAGTAAACACACTGCCAAGGTGTGTCTACTTCAAGTTTATTCAGCTGAGTGGAAGTAAAATTTTGAGTGTCATTCCTACGTGGTGAATGTTGCATCCCAGGGCAGAAACAGAAAACACAGGCGGTGAACTTTTAAAAACTCTTTAATGGTTTCACCTCTAATGTTTTCTGTCCACGTTTTCATATTAGTCACTACATGTTAGATTAGCTCCCTCACTGCAATGGCAGTCAACTACACGAGACCCCAAACCCACTTGGCACCCCACCCTTCTCACTGCAGTTACCAGCACACGTACAAACACAGAGCCCATGGGGCAACGAGCCGCCTCTACATGTGCCTTAAAATGTCATAACCTTCTTGAAAAAGTAATACGTTAATACATGTTGATGCACAAAGCAATAAGTCAATGACATTGTTAACTTATAAATGACTGGTTATTTTCATATGTAATTCTATAATATACACATGAAATGACAACAGGTAATATATACGTCACATACATCCTTTGTGATTATTACCAACTTTTTCAGGAAGAATATTGTCAGGCACAGTAGCACAGCTGCTGGGTTTGTGGTCTCAGTAAAACACATTGTTACTAGTGCTATCTGTACAACATTCATCAGACACGGTTGTTTTTCATTATACCAAAAATAATAATAATAATAATAATTATAAGAAGAGCAGTACAGCATGGATCCCCCATCTCATCAACATCATTTTAAAAAGTCACATTTGAACATAAACTTAAACAAAGGCCTCAATACCAGTTAGTTTACATCACCTTCTTATGGTGTTTGAAACAGAGAGAAGAGCACAGGGGTCACTAACACCCCAGTATCACAACATTAAAAACAGATTCCTGGATTCCTGCCACACAGATACACAGATATGTGCTGCATTTGTCTGTGAATAAGATTTATTTGAGCTAAAATGGAAATCAAAAAGACTATGCTGTCAACAGAACGAGCAAAGGACAATGAACGATTCTGGATTTGAGCAGGATTCAATCACTAAAAATGGGTGGCAAGTGGAATTTAGGCATTGACAGTGAGAAGAGAAATGATTAGGTATCAGAAATGAACTGAAAGGGACTAAGTGCTTTTGGTGAGTTCACAGGATACACCAGGAAGTGCTCGAAACAGAAGGCACGATGGCGTCGAATCTAAGAACCGACGCTCTGACTGTAAACTTATAAGGTGCTCTAATAACAAAAGAGTAAAACGCACAGACTGACGCAATAAAGCCACAACAAGAATCACTGGCCCTCTTCTTATCAAGAAAAAAAAACACAAGAACTCAAATCCTACCCTCAGGAGAATCACACAGTAATCCAATCCAATGGATAGAGTTCACAAATCTCAACAATTTTTAGAGACATTTACATGCTCTGAGAAGTCAGCCCTATTACTAGTGTAGGTAGGAGACACTTGAGGATTTAAGGACGGACTGAACCAAAGGGAAGCTTTTTGAACTGAGGGTACCGCAATTAATATTTTTACCTTAAGAAAAGGCAACAGAGATTAAGGGTCAAACCCAAATGCTCCAGTGTGCTGGAATTGCACATTTTATACAAAAAAATAGATGTCTGCCTGCGGCAGTGGGCCCTCACCCTGCATCACGAGAAGATGAAGGTGCAGGACCATGGGTCACAGTTCAAGCTGTAGCTTAACAGGTTCAACAAGAAAAAAAGCTACTTCATTTAATATATTTATATATATTTATATAAAATGTTTGGTTGTCCTTAACTGGAAAAAAAAACTATTTAGGGAAAAAGTACCCCTCACACAGTGATCTGCATACATTTAATTCCAGTTTTTTGTAACTGTTATAATTATTATTATTACTAATATTAATACTCTTTACCTTTATTTTTTTTGTTCTTTTTTGTCTTATAAAAGCTACACATTTTCTACTGGGTTTTCTATTTGTTAGTGTTTTATAACTTGTTTAACTTAAGAAAACAAAACTACTGATCTAAAAGAAGTAGTATTCGGATTTGCTTCTGGTTATTTTCGCTCCGCATCTGTTCTTATCATTAGGTGGATGTTTTTTGTTTTTTTTTTCTTGGGGTCGGGGGAGAGGGAGGTGAGTGATGAACAGTGAGTCCAAGCCCATTGCTTGGTTTCCATCTCCCTGCACGGTGAACCTGTAGCACCTTCTGTTCCCTGTTCAAATGCGCCTTCATCTCAGGAAAAACAGACTCTGGATTGATGTCAACAGTGCCAGTTTCTTAATAAACCTATAGCTCTGTTACAATAACATTTCACAAACAATACTGGCACTTTTGTAATACACATGGAAATATGCCCTCTGTTTTCATTTTATCTCATACCATTTTTTCCTAAAGGCGCCAGCATTATGTACAGTAGTTAGACTGAATGACGCCAGTGCCATCTAATTTATGTATAATAACCTTCTTCTTTACACTTCTGCAATTTTTCTTTATATCCATAAATCAGATCAATGACCGTCTTCATACCACGTTACTAGGCACTAATGTTGTTCTTCAGAAACACACAGTTCTCGAAATCACACTTGGAATACATCAAAGCCAGATGGAAATAGGACAACTGGACCATGCAATTTAAGGTAAATGAGCGCACTCTGGGCTTCCAGCTGTATGGTTCTCTGTACCATTGTCTTGGTTTGGGACCACAGGCGTAAAATAGGGCATCTTTGCCATGAGGATGTAAGTGGTTCTTACAGACGCAACCAATCGCTCAGTGCTTAATGAATGTGGACAGGCATCATGCATGCTTGCAGTCAAGTGGCTTACAGTGGCAATAAAGGTGCCCGTCGTTCTCTGGGCGCCCTTTGAAATGCCAAAGGCAGCTTTGTGACTAATAGAACCAGTTCTAGATTGGCCCTATGGAATGTATTCACAGATAAATTCTTGCTTAGTTCCACAGGCAGGACTGCTTCTCCTGAGTTGGAGTGGTATGGTCCATCTGAACGCACAGCACTCTAAGCTGTCCATGTTGGAAATACTGATATGGAAATGGAGAATACTTTTACGATAACAGTATGAAGCTCTACCTCAATGGCTGGCAAGATTTTGAACAGAAGGCTGTTTCTAAGTCCATGTTCTTCTCTGGCACCAGTATGGGCATTCCAGCAGCAGACCTAATGCTCACTCATCCAGCAAAGCATATTTTATTGTATGAATTCATTTCTGTGAGAAAGAAGTTGTCTCCCTGAGGAAAGACATATCCAGACCAAATTTATGTTTCTTTTTATTAAATTCATTTACCTTATACTGCTGAATACTAAAATTCTAATGGCTACTTTGACAGAAGTGACATTCATCTCCTACTTTTGTAACTATTTATTCTAATGCTACCCTTTCCTTCAGTCAAAGGGGCCTCTTCTATACCGCAAGAGCTATGTGAATCAGAATTATTGGTAAAAGGATAAGAAACATCCGTTTACATCTAGGAGGAAAAACTCAAGCTATGCAGCTTGCGTTTTTCTTCTGTGCCCATTTAGTGGGATCACATTTACCACTGTCTTGGAAATGATGGTTGATAATTTGTCAGGAACAGCCAATGGAATATTGGGATTGCAGGTGGTGCGAAGTTGTCTTCACAAAGTGGAAGCTTTGGAATTGTACTAAGGCCAATCCTTTCTGTTTTGTTGTTTGAACTTCTTTTTTTCACAACATCAAAGCTATCCATGCAGGACAAGGGAAGGGACATAGTTGATGATTTCTATCATGAATTTTCGAGGATTCCCTCATACATTAAAAAAAAAAACAGACAGCAAAACTTGAAACTATGGCAACACCTTGTCATCCGTATTCTTTCTTATTTGTTTTTTTACTTATCTGTCTTCTCAACTCTTTCCCTATTGCCTCTCACAGCTTCTTCTTTCTCAGGTTAATTGGCCGCACCCCTGTCTACCATGGGGGTGTTCCCCTCAAACCCTAAGGCTGGGGAATGGATTACTGTTCCCTCAGTCTTGGGGGAATCACCTAAACTACTGCTTTCTGCCTCCTTGTCTCCTTCCATCTCTTCCTCTTCCTCATCCTCTTCTACTTCTTCTTCCTCCTCGTCACACTCATACATGCTTCGGACAGTTGTAGAATCAGGGTTAGTTTCAGCGGTTGAGTTTGATTTCATCTTAGCTCTCGGTCCTTCCCGTAAGCAGCCATTAGGTCTCACTACTGCGCTATTGGCCCAGCCATCACTCCTCCAGGACTTCCACAGGGCGACAGGGTCCGCCCCAGGATGAAGGGCTGGTTTTGCAGCCTCTCTGTGGGTCCAGGTCTCCCCCATCAAGCTCCTTTTGCGTCGGGACTTGCTGGTGTGGTTGACTTGCAAGTGCATCGCCATCAGCTCTGCGGAGGAAGTGCGGAAGGGACAGAAGAGGCACTGGTTTAGGGTGACCGCCCCTCCATCATCTTCAGAACCCTGGCCTGGGGAGGGTCGACGGGAAAGGTCCAAAGGCTCAAATCGCTCCAGTGGCCCTCGGGGCCTGCTGCCTTCCATTTGGCCATTGGTGGGGACCATGCGGCTGGTGCTTGCTGGTTTACGGCGGGACACCTTTGTCAGCTTGCCATGGGGACCATCCCCACCCCAGCTGCCCTCAGATCCCCCCAGGTAAAGTCCCCCCATGACCCCAGGAATGTAATGGAAGTCCTCCGCCTCCCTGTGCACTGCCTTACCGCCGCTCCTTTGGGAACCCCTTCGCTCTCTGCGCTCTGAAGGACCTGCATGCCACGGCTGACCGTATTTGGGTGACTCCACCCTCCTAAAGGAGCTCTGGGAGGAGGTGGAGGTGGAACAGCGTTGCTTGGAGCCATGCTGACCATAGGGGCCCCCAGAGCCAGGTGTCAGGGGGGCATTTCGTGTTGGGGTTGCATTGGGGACATTAGTGCCACCTGAAGAGCTTCTCTGTTCCCGGTGATGCCTCTGTAGGTGGTACTTCAAGGAGCCGGACTGGGTCCCAGCATAATCACAGTGGGGACATTTGTATGGTCTCTCCCCTGTGAAGACCCAAACGTGGCTGATTCAGGTACTGTGCATGGCAGGAAATACCCAAACATTCAGCACTGGGCTCACGAACATGTAAGATGGCTTCATGGCTACAAGCTGTAGAACTGCACTCATAACTAATGGCCATAATTCAGCCAACACCACCTTCCCATTCAGTAATACCATGTGAAAAATGCAGTAAATAACTAAATAAACAAACCATTAGTTATATTCAACCAGCCTGCATACAGCCATTAGCAGCATGTGGTAATACATTATAGACACTAGATGGAAGCAGAATGCTTGATTTTCTTACAGGAAACCTCGCGTTTTGAATTTTTCATCACAGCACCATCTTTGTTATCATAATCATTACAATATTATTATCCATATCATTGAAGGCCAAACCAAAGACCACATTAGCGTTTTTTTTTTTTTTGCCTTGAAAATGTGGAATAGAAGGTGAGGGACTCACCAGTGTGCACACGGAGATGCACCTTCAAGTGGTGGGAGGAACGGAAGGCTTTGCCACAGTAAGGACAGTCCTTCACCCCGGTACCTCTTACCCGCTCCTTGGGGCCTGCAGGCTGACCAGAGGAGATGCTCCTGAGACCATTCTCACCTGCAAAAAAGAGTCACACACACCAGACCCAGGTTAGAATCATAGCAGCGCGCCGGAGAAGGAGGCTGAATACAATTAGCTTTGAAAGAGGTACAGGGAAAGGGATTGTAGGCGACATTACGGCAGTAATTCTGACACCTTGGTAGTGTGACATCATCGCATGGAATCCTCCAGCCGCCACTGTACCCGCAGCTGTTCCTGCCGCTTGCTGCTGGCTCCCTGGGGCCTTGGGGATGTCTACCTTCCCCTCGCTGCCCCCCCTAGCTCCCCTTTCTCCTCCGCCGCGCCTCTTCCCGCCGTCCCCCCTCTTTGGTGTCCTTTGCGCATGGACGCGGGCGTGCGCCACAGCCTGCTGCAGGCTCCGGAAGAGCTTGCCACAGTCGGGGCATTCCCACGAAGCCCCTGGCGGCGCTTCCCTGGACATGAGCCCCCCCAGGTAGGCCCGCACTTGCTCCGCCTCCCCGGCCACTGAGCTCCTGTGCTTGCGCTGCCTGGGTCTCTGCTGGTGCTGCTGCTGGTGCTGCTGGTGCTGGTGTTGGGCCTGTTGAGCGGCAGCCAAGCTATGGGCCACCATATGCCACACAGCCGCCTGATCCCCCAGTCCGCCTCCAACCCCTCCCCCGCTGCCCATCTCGGCTACCTGCGCCACAGCCTGCAGCCTCTCCATGCAGCTGGCTGCACCTCCGTCACCTGGCAGCCCCAGGTATCCCAACAAGGAAACTTTAGCCGAACCTCCTGCCTCCCTGCTCCCTGCTTCCCTTTCTACTCTCCCTCCTGCCCCCCCTGCTTCACCAGCACCCCCTGCTCCATGAGCCAGGAGTACGCTTGAGTAAAGTGTCCCCAAAGCCTGGCCTCCAGTGGGGGCTTTGGTCTGGTCATCAGATACCGCGCCACCCAGGCCAGGTTTCAGCCCTAATTTGTTGAGGTGCACCTTCATATGGTTCTTCAGGAACCAGGGTTCCTTGAAGCCACGTCCGCAGACTTGGCATTTGTGGTCAAGAGAGTCCTTGTGCTTCCGCATGTGGCCCTTGAGGAACCAGGACTGGGTGAAGCGCTGACCGCAGGTCTCGCAGCAAAATGCTGGAGGTGGGGCTGGGGCCACAGCAGAGACGGTGGGGGTCGCATCGCTTTCACCAACCTCCATAGGGGATATGGCTGGGTGGCTCTCCTGCAGGTGCAAAGCCAGATCCTCTTCTCTGCTGGCTGAGAATGGACACATGGTGCACTTGTATGGGTTGTGGAGGATGCGGACATGACGCGACAGTTCAGATGCCGTGCGAAACTTGCCCTTACATGCATGGCACCGGAAGGCAACGGAGGCGGAAGAGCCGACATCATCTGTGGAAGCAGTGGTGACAGGGACAGCTTCTTCCAGGGGAGGTGGGGTCAACTGGGCGGTCTCACCAGCGGAGATGAGCGGGCTAAGGGTAGACAAGGTCTCGCTGGTTCCTGGTGAGCTTACAGAGCACCCCTCCACCGGGCTCCGATTCGCTGGCTCTGGTGCTCGAGCCTGGCTGTGGTGGCCCTTCAGGTGTACGGCAAGCGAGGCCCGACTGGAAGCCCGGAACCCGCAGCACTGGCAGACGAAAGAGGCGCGCTCCCGTTCCAAGATGTGAGCACGAGCGTGGAGAGATAGAATGCTGTTGAAACGGAACCTTTTCCCGCACACCTTACAGGGGAACTTGAGCGCAGGCGACGTCACCTGTGTCCCTGCTCCATCCCCCGCACTCCTTTCACGCTCATCCCCACTTGGACGGCCATTGTGGAACAGCTGTAGGTCCAGCTCATCACTGCAGCTGGGGTCCTGGGTAGAGGACAAGGCCAGCTCCAGAGCCCCAAATCCTGGGAGTGCTTCCCTCAGGGGAGTGGGTTCCAGGTGCATGTCTGTAGGGCTGTTGTCTGGTGAAGGACTCCCTGCCTCCTGGTCTCCTGGGAACAGCGCAACTGCAGGGGTGGGGGAAGGGGGTGAGGAAATTTCCTTCTCTTCATTCTCATCTTCCTCTTCCTCCTCATTGTCTTCCTCGCGAGGAAAGGAGGAGAGCTGAAAAGGTGGAGGAGAGCAATTGTGGAGGTCCAGAGGACTATGGTCCAAGGATGGAAGTGTGGGTGAAGCTGGGAGGGGCTCACAGGAGAGAGCCAGAACAGACTCTGGGGGTGAATCCATGCTCTGCAAGAGCGAGGAAGACAAAGTGTGGGAAAAGAGCGTTAGATGACAGAAAAATTCATAGTCAGTCAAGTTTCACAGGGTACTATTTTGTTAGTTTGTGTGTATCTGCTCACATTACACAGTGCTAATGAATTCACTGCATCAGTACATTACTTCATTCATTGCACCTTTCTTACAATTGCAACCAGCAGTAACTCTGTCAGCTTCAAACATGTTGAGAGCTTTTACTATGAGGGAGCATGTGGGTGATCTCACCAGCAGTGCTTGTGTGCCATACTTTAGTTGGTCTACTGGGTGTGGAAAAGCTGTTACTGTGCTTGGTCCAGTTCCCCAGACCACCTCCAACAGTGTTCTGTAAATTTCAACACATGATCGTTGTCATCATCATTATACTTTCATCACCTGTGTCACTGCACTCATCATTATACTTTCATCACCTGTGTCACTGCACTCATCATTATACTTTCATCACCTGTGTCACTGCAATCATCATTATTCATCGCCACCGTCGTGATTCACCATGGATTTGAAATTATCGGCATCACTGCTCCTAACTGCACCACCCTAGTAGCCACTGCGCCTCCATTTCAGAGCAGATAGCGAGCTACTTGAGACTTATACAATCTCCACTGGCCTATAGGAACAGGGCAGAGCAGGACGCAGTCTGTCCCAAACAGGATGGGCGCCAGATGTTTTTACTTCCCCACACGCCCTTCCTGTTCACATACAACAGCGCGCCCCGAGAACGCTCATGCCAAGCGCACCGGGTCCCTGACGCAGCTCAAAATACACAACCACACGCCACAAACATAGACAGAGACGAGGCAGAAATAAAACCGTCGCACGGGAACCCGCGGACTTCAGTTCACAGGGAGAGACTTGTCCCCGAACTTGGCGTAACCATGTGCATCTGTACCGCTAAGTGTGACATCACGGCACAGGCTGTAACAGTGGACTAACGGGGCGAGAGTGACCAATGCATAATGACTGTTCCTGTTCTAATGACTCCTTTATAAAATAATCATTGCCATATTTCAGCTGGTGTGACAGAGATTGGCGCTCACGCTCGGTAGCTGAGAATGTCACGTACACATACACACAAACACAAGTGGAGCATTAACTGCACGCACGGCACCCACGTTCGTGCACGTGCAAAGCATGCACACAAATTAAGTCAGGTGGGTTTTAGAGAACCTGTTCTCTCAATAATGTCATGCTGTGTAGGTAAAAGTTTATAATCACCAGGAGAGGGCTCATGCCAAGGTACCCATATTGAGCTGGGCAGATCGCAGTGACACTGTAATACTGCGCTCTAACATTTTGGCATAATCATGACTCTTGAGGATCGACAGTATCAGTCACACACTCTCATTCTGTCTCCCTTGCCTCCATTTTTTGCTCGCTCAATCTGCTGTTATTGTTCCATCTTTTCGCCCAAAGTTGCTCTCCTTCTGTTTTTCTGATTCACACTCTTCCCATCCCCCTCTCATTCTCTCGCTCACTCCCCCCACCATTATTCACTCATTCTCTTTCATTCTCTCTCTCCCTCTCCCCGCTGACTGCAGTGCCAGTTGGCCTCGTGCCAGGGAATGCTGATATCAGCTGGTAGATTGGGCCTGCCAACATGGCGAGGAAGAGAGAGAAAAAGACAGGAAGAGGGGCGAACGAGGAAGGATAAACAGGGGCAGAAGAGAGAAGACGGGATCAATTATGCACACCACAAAAATGGTGAACAGAAGAGATGGAGGTTTAGTTGAGACATTATTAACTCAAAGCACATCCTCAGAGAGTAAGAATGATAAGAGACAGCGCATGCAACTGAAAATAGATGGGTGTGGACTGAGATTTTCCTAATAAGAAGAATTGTGTTGCTTATGCGATATGGGTCCACTTGCCATACTACAGTACTCCTATACACATCAATGTGCCCTTTCTGGTTTTCTTCTGTGCCTCTTGGGCCTGCACCTACTTGATGTGGCACAGCCAGGCCTTTCCCATATTACTGTTTATTCTGATGTCTTGCCAATGACATTGTTAGAATTTCTTTTTTATCATCATACTGCTTAAGTACTGATCATAGCCAAATACAGCTTCTAAAAATGCTCAAAATGGAAATCCGAAGCAAAGGAAAGGTGCCAGACGGGGGTGGGGGGGGGGTGGTTGAATGAGAGAGGAGGAGACCCAACCAGATACAATGCATCTGTCTGTGTATACCGAAAGACAGGGAGACTATACACACTCATATGTAATAGAGTCATACAAATAAATGCAGTGCTTGTTTTGTGATTTTGCTGCAGTGCTTGAGTGTGGGTACAGGCTGTATTTGCACCTGTATGTGTGTTGTGGAGCTACTGTGGATTTGTGTGCATCAGTTGCTTTATGTTGGATATGTAATTACGAGATGGCCACATGCTTACAGTCAGCGTGTGGGTGTGTGCGCGTAACTTTACGGTGGGTGCATAACCACACGCGTTTGCCCATGCCACGTGCACGTGTGACAGAGACAGTGGAGACAGAGAACACGAGGGAGTGTGTGTGTGGGTTTATGGTGGGGTCTAATTCGAGGCTTGTGGTTTTCTGTCATGGCCGCACAGCGGACTTCCACACAGACGGATTTCATTTCCTGTACTTCACCTTTCCCTGAACCCTCTCTCTCTTTCTCCCCTTCTCCTTTCTGCATGTGCTCCGTTTAATCTCACCCTGTCCCTTTCCCTTCCTTCTTCCCAAGGCGATGCTCTACTGCACCAGGATGGTCCCACATCTTACAAAGTGTTCGCATTGTTTAGAATTTAGAAACTGTTATTTTTAAAATATTCCTCAAACGTGTTTCAATGTGTTTCAAACTTTACAACCAGACTATTCCTGGACCACCTGCTGCCACTGACAAGCCCTGATCGAAATTAGTCTGAAAGGTGCTAACTTGTATCACCATGAAGTAAATGAAATGAGTTAGTAGTTAGTTTAAACAAAAGATAATATAATTATTGCTTAATATAAATGTGCAAGCAGCATTGATGTACAGTACAAAGCATTTCTGTTGCTTGGGGTGCGCTGAAATTCCAGTGCAAATTACTAAGTATAGATTCCCGACTCCCATCAGAGGTACTTTCCATTGCATTGCCCAGTATTCTGGGAAATATACATCCTAAAGATCTTACATGTAAAAATAAAGAATACTTCAGCACCTTTCTAAAAGGTGAAATTATGGACTTCAGGTAACAGTCCAACTTATGTTGTGTTGCATGTCAAAATGCCAGTCCTGCACTTTTTCAAGTCTAACCCTAACCCTAACCCTAACCCTAACGGTAAAGGTAGTAAGCCGTACCATACCTGTTTCCCAAACCCCAGAAACACACCCAACTTTAACTTCTCCTTCATCCTATGAGCAGTGCCACCCTCCATCACTGCACATGCCAGACACCATGTGGCAAAACCCATGCAAATTTACAATAACTCAAGTAGTGCTTCAATAGGCTTCTCTCATAACTTCACTGCATCAGAACCCTTTGGTTTTGCACAAATCAAAATAATTTTATTTGGTATAAAAATTATTGGCGATTGCAATATTGTATTAATAAAAATATTACTAATGTGAAGAGACATGCATTATTTGTCTGTTACTGTTCCTTGATACAACAGAGTTGTCTCCATTTAATCTTTCTGTAACGTCTATTTATTTAGGTATTTGGTAACGTTGGTTTTTGGATTTTTAAAATGTATTCATATAGTATCATTTCTTACCTTCTGGCTTTTCTGCTGTATATCATGTTTTTGAAAAAGATAAAACTTAAATATAGACACAAGTAGACAATCAGAAAGACAATCAGATAGATAGATAGATAGATAGATAGATAGATAGATGAGCCCCGCCCCCTTACACGCTCCTGTTAGTCCACTTTCATCCGTCACATAGGACAAAACAGGTTGAAATAGATTTTTTTAAATTATTATTACATTTACAAAGTTAGTTTGTTAAAACTAAAAAAGAACGTTTCTTTCATCATCCACCTGTGTGCTGTGTGTACTTCTTTTTTTAGTAAATAATATTGCATATAAAAGTACCCTAAATCATGAAGTACTGAAGTGAAAAACGCTGTGTAAATTGAAATGCAAGACGAATGTGCTTTAAAAAGTTGCGTTATTTACGATTTTATATGTTATGGGAGTGTCTCCAGGCTACACAGATGACATGTCTGTTTCTTATCTCGAGAGGAATTTCCTCCGCGGGTGCCTGATGTGCGTCAATAACGTGCAACCATTTTCAATCCCTTTCTCCCCCTCTCTTCGCGGCCATCTCAATTAAAAAAAAGGCACATTATTGAAATAAATAACTAACAAAATCACTCACAACACACTTTCATTCGCAGACACCGAGAAAACCGCTTAAACCAGATCGTTGTCCCTTTTTAACTCGTTTAATTAATTTCGCCATATATTAATTGTAACGTTATACGTTTAAAGCTGATATTACAAACAGAATTTTTTTTTTCAGTTAAATAGCTAGCGTTGTAGCCTAAATTATAGTTCGACAAGCATATTTCAGCCTTCTTGGTTTCTTTATATATTGTAAGAGAAAGATTAGTAGGGGACGACACGAGTATGGGAAGTGAGAAAAAGTGCCATCATGGATTTCATTTTGAATGTCTGACAATCTCTCCGCCCTCTCAAAACTGCAATGTTCCGTTCGTATTTTCTCCCCTTAGACAACAACAGAAAATCGAACTAAACAACCCACTCGACACACTGTTTCTCCGTTATGTGGTTTAAAAACTGCAACAATTGCAAACTCGTCACTTTTATTTAGTGAAAGGGACTTAACCTAGAAAGATGTTCTACAGCTCAGAAGAGGTGACGTTAGGACATGCAGACCAGTAGTAATAGTAGTAATTACAGCAGCAAGAAGTAGTAGCAATAATGTGATAATGGCTGTTTACGACCCAAGTTAGCGGAGACTACCTGGTCTAGTAGTAGGTTACGTCTCAGCTGAAGAGAAATCTATTTAACGCCGTCTTGACACGTTTCTAACAAAAGAACGAGCTTGTCAACTACACTGTTTCAATCGCGCTTTGGGTGGCACTACTAAAAATCGCAATATATACTGCCTCGGTGTTTATATTTTTGGAATAATGTCACTGAAAAATGACGATGAAACATTACGACGATAACCCATGTATATATATATATTTCCTGAAAGTTGTTTAATATACCAACGACTACATTTTAAGAGATATAAAATACACACTCCCACATGCGAATCTATATATATATATATATATATATACACACACACACACACACACACAACTGTAGGCACTGTAACTTCGTTCCAAGTACTTTTCTATTCTTTTACTGTAAGTTACTGTTTTAAAATAAGTATGACTCCCACATATATTTGCCCATTCACTTTCACATACTTTTCTTGCACTTCGTATTTAGCCGTATTCGGCTTCAGTTTATTAAAAGCTTTATGTGTTTTTGCCGGTATCAGTAGTATTTTAGGCCCACGTATTAGTGCAACTATGCAGCCCTAATCTCGCCTTTACTATATATAGTCGGAGCAAAAGACACGCGCACATACACGGGCTGAATACATACAAACAAAAGTGCACAATTGAACAGCAGTACATGTATGCAGAGCATTAATATATGACCCGCCAATCAATGCGATCACCCGCTCACTACTGCAACACATGAAAAAGAAGGGTAGGAAAAAGAGATACGGGAAAGATATATCATTGTAACAACTATGAAATATTTTATCCGATTCGGAAAAAGTCGTCGTCAGATATTTGTTGTTTGAAACTGTAACAATAATATCTCTGAAATATAATTTGGTTTATGTTTTGCCGGAACGTGAAAACACTGCAGTTCAGTATAATCACGTATAAATGCATATGAGTGTATGGATTTATCAGTTTTATCTAATTTTAAATATTTTTTGTGATGAAAGTAAGGCTCAATGTACTTACGGGAGAGGCGGCGAGGAGATTAATGACACGACACGTCATGATTACGTTTCACTTGAATTAAATACATTACGAGTTGGGAAAAAAATGGAAATCGGGGTTGTTGTATACAAGCATACGCCGCTTCCCCCTCCCTCACTCTCTCTTTCCTCCTCCCCTTCTCGCTCGCACGTCTCTCTCTCGCATTTTTTCAAAGATCCCTTTATTGTGCAGTCGTGAGTGAGTGAATGAGGGAGAGAGATGAGAGAGTAAGAGGGGAACGATGTAGGTTGCAAATGTAATTATAATCCGCGAAGCACCATTTTAGGACATTCCTACATGTAGAGCTACTATCACTGTCCTCAAATACTGACGGACACCGCTCAAACATTTCTGTGGAAGCTGCCGTCGAAAGAAATTATGTAGTTTTGCTATTCAAAGTTAGACAAAACTGTCACTTTCTATGTGGTTTCATAACATGTTCTGATAAATGAGGCCGGAAGCGCACGGTTTCAGACTTTGACATGCAAGTGGTTAGAACAACTGGGGTGTACCTTATTTGAAAACATCCGTTTTGGTGAAACAAAGCAAAAAGGCACAGGCACTACTGTGAACACTTGTTGGCAAACATTAAAGAAAACCATTTAAATTTATTTCTCACTTAATACTTTCCAGTTGGCTATTACTTTTTAAAACTGTCAAATTGCAAAAAGATGCATAACAACATTGTGAGCATATAGGCCTAATGTCTACCTTGCAAGCATAGGGCGCCTTAGCAGGACCGATAAACTGATTTTTTGGTATCATTATGATTCATAAAATCTGAATAAATTGATGGAGATATCCCACAATACCTGATGAAATACCCCATGCTTCCGGGTAGGTTGGAACCTAGATCTGTAAAATTCAGCTTCAGGACCAATGGCAAGCTACAAATTTGGCTGCACATAAATGTGCAAATCTTCATCCTACTGTTTGTGTATGTGGCTTTCCTTATCAGTTAGCCATCAGTCTGCATGCAACTAGCTCAGTTTTATTGTCATTGAGACATCTGTTTCCATGTTTTTTTACCATGTACTTTTTCTTGGTGGAGCTCATGTATGGTGTTAAATGGATCTAAGGTTCCAAACTTCCCTGTTATAACCCAGGTGATGTGAAAATCCATCTGCATAATAGCTTCCGTAACACATTGTTACACTACAAATGCTATGTAAGTTCCATAGTTCAATTGAATTATGATTTTATAGTCACTGTTATGGTCCTATCTAGTCCCTGAGATGCGGTATTTATTACATGTATTACTAATATTACTAGATTTTATTTAAAGTTTGGATCCCCTCTATTTTTCTATTTTGGCTTAATCTATGGGTAATCTTGCAATTTTTTATTTAAGCAGTTCTGACTTCATTGGGGTCAGTTCAGTTGAACTCCATCTATATATTGACCTGGGCAGTGTCTGGTAATACTGGTAATTGCTTTAAAGACTAAAGGGGAAAAAGACACTCCATTAGGACCACAGAAAAACACCCAGCGGAATCATTTGGGCTGCGATTTTTAATTGTAAAATCACCCTTTGGTGACACTGCTATTTTGAATTTTCAATCTGCCACAGTGAAGGAACGGAGCAACACTTCTGATCGAAAAGAAACTGAACCTGGATTTTTTTGTGTGAGATTGTAGAGCAGCCAGTGCCAAAAATGAAAATGAACCCAACACGAGGCCCCCTGAAAACTGGGTGCGGTTCTGAGAACAGCAGAATGTAGTTCAGAAGAATATACACCTGGGCGGGGGGGGAGAAAGCCTAACATCTGTGGTCCTTGTAAGGGTGGGACTGGACCACACGCTTGGTCAACAGGAAACACACCCAGAAACACAATCGTTTGGGTTTGAATCCGAGTCTTTGTTGTATCCCAATAAGACACAAGATTATGCTACATTTGCGCATGTGTCTGTGTGTTTCTCTAGACTAATGATTTTATTCCTGTTTGTATTTGATTTATGTCGGTGTACAGTATGTGATGTTTGAATATATGTTTAATATATATTTGTGTTTCTATAGGGCAGTGTGTTTCATGTATATATGTGAGTGTGCATATGATCACGCATGTTATGGTAAAAATGTCCCTCACTTCTCACCCGCCCCGACAGCTCAATTGTTTTCTCAGCCGCAGCACAAATGCACCAATTAATATGCAGAGAGTGACAAACAAAAACCAGAGAGAGACGAGATGGAGGAGAGGGAGAGAGGGGTAGAGAGTGAGAGAGAATGGAGGATTGAGGGAGAAAGAGAGAGAATGGAAGATTGAGGGAGAAGGAAAGAGGAAAAGCCAAACCAGAAGAGGGGAATGGACTGATAGACTAGGGATAAGGATGAACGGGGCAATGCAATGGATGAAATCTGATCGTGGTAACAAAGGGGAGTGAGACAGGAGGGAGAGATCAATATGTACATATTTAGAGGGAGATGGGGGACATCGATACAGAGTGATGGCACAGGGGGGGGGGGGGACTGAAGAGCAGGATGCTGAGAGGAGGGAGAGGGCCATGGGGGAGAGAAAGGATGCTGCTTATTCCTGCTGTAATCTCCAAAATCACAATACAGTCACACTAGGGCAGCACATGCCAAAGCGTGTGTGCGGATATGGGTGCGTGCGTGTCTGAGTGCATGTTCGGTTTTTGTGTTCATGTCTGTCTACAGATGTAATTGTTTTTGTGCTTATAGAGGTTCTGACTGTTTTACTGTGGTGTCCATCCATCCACGGATGTTCGAATACACGTTAATGTTCGTGTCGAAGGTGTGCTGACAAACTTCAGTAGATCGATATACCTTGACAGATGAATTACTGCCACACACATACTGTAAATGACATTACAATGTCTCCTCACTAAGTTTGCATGCATTAGAATCATTCATTCACATAGTGTAGTGCTTTAGTATTTTGTCAATTAATGTATACTGTTGTACCTTTTCCAACCATGTATCTGTGCCCAGTTGGTGTATATATTACATCCTCTTCACAGTAGACTGTCAGTGCTCTGCAATGTCAGGTGTTTATATGGCTTCCTGACTCTAAATATGGTGTAAATGAATTGCAGAGTACATAATACAGTACACGCTTCCTTAGTATAATGTTATTTGAGGGTAAGACATGCCGGCACCCAGACATTATAGTCAATGTCTAGTTAACAGAAATAGCTTATTTTCCCTCTCTTTCTGTATTATCTATAGCACCCATTCGGGCGGGGGCGGGGTGGGGGGGGGGGGGGGGGGGGGGGGGGGGGGGGGGGGGGGGGGGGGGGGGGGGGGGGGGGGGGGGGG
>JABFEA020000017.1:14462946-14489397 GCA_019775915.2 Cyphomyrus plagiostoma | reverse complement strand
GACCACACCCCTAAATGCATTGAAGCAACTGCCATGTGATTGGTTGATTAGATAATTGCATTAATGAGAAATTGAACGGGTGTTCCTAATAATCCATTATGTGTGTGTACATGCTGTAATATAAGAAAGTGTCTATAAATCAGAGCAAGTAATAAGAAGAGAAACACTTTAGCAAAGATCAACTGCGTGAAAATTATTTAACTTATTCTAGCTGTCAATTGTTGATGCTGCAGCGTTTTTCTTCCTTCAGTCAGTTTAATCTGTTTCTCGAAAACCCAGTCCCTCTTCCCGCTATACTCCATCCCTTTCATTTATTGCTCTTCTCCCCACCATGACACTCACCCAGACATCACTGTTTTTCAGGCCCCCGGTAGGATGAAAGCAAGGAGAGGCTATTCTTCTATTCTATTCTTCTCTTGTTCTACTCTTCCTCCTCTCTCTCTGTGCCCGCCCCATCCCTGCTCGACATAGACACCGGCTTCCTCTCTGTGTGTGTAATCTGACACATTGCTGGTTTTGCCCTTTTTGCAAAATTTAGGAAGCCATTAAAGAAATCTTTACTGTAAGACAGCAAAATAGAGCAGGTGGGTCAGGTTTCACAGTATTTTTATGTGCCCATTCCATTGCTACAATATGTTGAGTCCATTTTACTAATGCAAAAAAGCCATAATAAACAGCATTACACAGTGTATTAAGTCCTGTGATGGCACGTCACAAATAAACACCCACACCCAAACACACACACATCTACTCCTGTTAGTTCCAACATTCTTCAGTAAGATGGGGTGTAATTTAAACCCAATTGCTACATTGGCAGTGAATTAAAAGCTTTTCAGTTTTAGACCTCATCCTCAGTTTTTCCTGAGTCCCCCCCCCCCGCCCCTAAATCAAATCATCAGTTAATTCAGTTTCATTCACCATTAGGTTTCCTACTTCTTTCCCTATGCAGGAGTGCAATGTTGTGTAGCCTCAGTGTCAGGATGACTAATTCAGAAGCTTCACACTGGGTTGGGTCAAGTCATACTGACAGCTGTGACACACACGCAAACATATTTTACAAACTATCACAGGTCAGACGTGAGAAAAGGAAAGACAGGCACCCAAAGACACACAAGAAAATCAATGGACATCGGTAGGAAAAATTAGAGTGACAGAAAGAGCCAGCTACAACACGTGTAATCAAACACAGTAACAAGCTCCATCAGGAATATTGACTCATCAGCAAACGCAGATATAAACCTTGATTGAGTATGGCCTGTTGCCCCAGACACATGCACACATCGATATGGCACCCTCTATCTTGCACTTCTCTCCATTTTACACACTATGGCACTGTCAGCCTCATACTAATCCAGTTCAAATGTAAACAAGCTTAGGTCTTCATTCCACACTTAAACCATATCGAATGTATCAAAGGGGGGGGGGGGGCAGACCGTGCAAAGACATAAATACTGCTTTGTTTAGAAACAATCATGGTAACACTTTACCTCAAGTTAACAACAATAATGCATTATAGATACCTTCATAATGCATTATAATGGTCAGTGTAATCATTAATAAAACATTATAGCATCTTCTATTCAGTCATAAGAAATTAGAGTGTTGATTATGATACTTCAGAAGCTCCAATGAAGCTCTCATAACGCATTATAGATACCTTCAGAATGTGTTATAATGGTCAGAATAAGAATTAAAGGAGTTTTGTACTGCTGTAGAGCATTATATTTATAACCATGCATTATAATGTCGTATGAACGTGTTTGTAGATTCTTATAGAAAATGCAATCATAGAAAATGTTAAGAAAAATCATTTTAAGTTTTCTGTCAATATTATTTTCAGGATCAAGAATACCGTGTTTAACAGATGTACCTCAACACCCTCGATGTGTGGGAGGCTAAACTCCTGTTTCTCATCTGTTAGAACCAGTTGGCATCCCAGGCCACCTGGTACCAGGTCCTATACATATAAAATATAACACATAAAGCGGACAATTCGTAAAATGTAAAATATAAAATGCAAGATACCATTCACACCCACATTCAGTAACAACCAGTGAACATATTTCCATCAGTATTTTATTTTCATGTCACAAAGAGAGATGCGTACATACATACTGCAACACACACACACACACACACACACACACACACACTCCATGACCCTGGTTACAGAAAACGGATGAATGGATTTATATACACACACGCGCACACACACATACACTCACACACACAGGTTTGTAATTATGTCTTAGTGGGGACTCTCCATTCCATTCATTTCTAAAAGGAATACCTAATCCTAACAGTGACAAAATTAACCCCTACCCAGCCCTAACCTTAACCATAAGCAAGCAAACAAAATAATAGACTTTTGGCATTTTTACTTTATTGATAGCATTCATAGATCTTAGTGGGGACCTGAAAAATGGTCCCTATAATGTAATACAAACATAATCCACAGTCTCTCACACACATACACACACACACACACACACACACACACGCATGCACACATGCACACAGCCAAAGGCACAACGCAGTTGCATCATGCACACATGCAATGGAAATCTAACACAGTAACGCACTTTCCCACAAATACAGGTACAGCGACTGGGAACACAAAGACCCTATGCAGACAGGCATTGTACCTCTTTACCTGCCTGAGCCTCCAGTATATGCACTGTTCTAATCCTGCAGCCCATGCCTCACTACTGTATTGCCGACATGGCAAATTTTACTTACCGCTCCTGAGCACAGAGTTCCAGCGAAAGCACGCAGAAAGCACGCTAAGGTTCATCTGTGGCGGCGGGCGTTCTCACCTGGAAGCGCTGCAGAGCTGCCAGACAGAGAGCGTTGGGGGTGGAGACTCTGCTGTCTACTACCACAGTCAGTCCTTTTTCCTGAGCCCAGAGGCTGGGGGGGGGTGCAAGAGGGAGGGAAGAGGGAGGGACAGCAAGAAAGAGTCAGAGAGAGAAAGGGAGCAAAGATGACACAGGAAGGAAGTAGAGATAAGTCAACGTTGTCGATTATTATGAAACATTATGTAAATGATTTTGAATATTATTTATTGTGGATATTATGAATATTATTACTGAATTCATTTATTATGACATGGTTGTTATTAAAATGTTTTTGAAATTCATGTTCTGTGAAATGAGTTCTTAATAAAATTTTAAATGAGTGCATTTGTCAGTGTACCAGTATGGCAGGGGTGAGCAATACTATCAAGAGAGGGTTGGCGTGTGTGCAGGTTTTTGCTGCAACTCCCTAATTAGATTACTAATTAGAGGGCTGATTGGCTGATGAGTCCTCACACTTGGGTTTGAATAGCTGGCCTATCGGCTATCCCAAAATCCTGCACACACACACCAGCCTTTTATGGATACGACTGGCCACCCCTGCAGTAGAGATTTTCTAGTGGGTTAAGTAGAATATCAACTTTTTATTGATTTTCCTTTTCCCAGTAAAGATACTCTACTGGAAGATAATAACAAGCTCTATTTGGCTATAGTTTATTTTGTTAAAATGTACAGTCCTTTTTGTTTAATAAATATTGAAACATATGTCCAAAATAATACAACGATAATGTCTTAATATTATAAATAATATAATAACATTTGTTTAAAATAAAAACCTTAAAATAGAAAAATAAATAAGTTGTTTAAATATTATTTAGCGCCAATATAATTAATTGTGATTTATCCATTCTCAGTTAAGTTTATAATTTATTTTTTCTGTATTTTTTTCTATATGCGCTCACTAAGCCAATCATAGATATTTTCATACTTGCTCACTCATACTAGAGTGAGAAATTTACAATAAACAAGGCAGACAAGCAGAACAAGGACTGGTCAGTAAGGGACACTTGTCTTCTGCTATTTGAAATATTTTGAATTTCACAGAGATGGTGGCAGAACAAAGTCATTTTTACGACACAGCAACAAGTGACTCTGATTATGCAGCTGCTGTTAATATCATATGTACATTTAGGTTGTCATGGTTGTCATCCAAAATGTTCTTAAAATTTATGCTCTGTGAAAGTAGCTCTTAATAAAATTTTAAATGAGTGCATTGTCAGTGTACAAGTAGACAATGTCTGGTAGGTTAACTAAAATGTGATCTATCAATTTCGCCTTTACCAATAATGATGACTCTACTGGCAGATAATAACAAGTGCAATGAGTATCTTCAAATATCGCAATATGAATTTTTCAGTATAGTTTAACTGTAGTTCCAAGGCTACAATTAGGGGCTAGGGTTAACCTTTGCAAAATCCTTTTGCAGAAAAGTTTTGAATGGAACTAAATTAAAGAAGTCAGAGAATTGCATTGCTAAAGCTAAAGAAATAGCCCTTCACCATGACTGCCCAAAACACAGGGTGTTAAATATAACTGCATGTTACTGCACATGAGCTATATGTTCGGTTTAATTTATTCAAGCTACCTTTTAATGTTTTATGTCATCCCTTTACAGCAATGAACAATACCTCATTTTGTGTGAAAATTAATAAATATTTTGATCATTATCTGCGTACAATTCCCATGTGTGTGGTGGGTGTGGAGTTAATAGAATATTATTGGAACGACGATTAGCAAAATGTAACTAGCAATTCTGCCTGAAATATGCATCCCTAGGAGGAAGTGGCACTGAGGCATATCACCATGGTAACTACGACAGCACTGTGTTTCTGTGAGGGAGCACGTGCATATACTACACTATATAGCACCATGTAATTATGCAGCAATCGTGTCTATGTTATACATGAGGATGCTGTGTTGTTATGTAACAATACGTGATTGTACTGTGCATGACAAGAGTATGAGTCACAGGATCTAGGCTTACATAAGGAGCATCAAGTGGCGTGTGTCACAATGGGGCAGTGATTATGTGACGTTACCGAGTAATGGCATGATAGCAGGAGAGGATGCGGGATAGCTCCTCCTCGCTGTCACCATCGTTTGGGACCTGCATGATGATGAGAGGACGCCCCAGTCTGTCTGCCGTACCTGAGGAACAAGAGAGGAGGACATCAGAGAGAAAGCTGGCGAGTGTCTAGAGAAAACAAACTGAGGTGATCTGATACATGTTATAAATGCTTCACTACCACACACTGTACCCAATTCATCTGTCATTATAAGATAGTAGTACAGTCCCTATTCTGCACCTGTCAGGAAATAATACTGATATTATCCTAACCTACACACACCTACCATTAGAGAACAATAAGATACACTTTATCTTACTCAGTAACACACATCCTGCCCTACTCACCTAGTAATAGGATAGCAATATGCATTTTACCCTGCTTGCCCATCATTAGAGGTCTGTAACTAGTATCAATCAGTCTTAGCTGATGAGACTGCCTGCGCCCCCCCCCCCCCGTCTGGCTGGTGAGGTGGCACCCCGGCAGATGTTGGCGCACTGGATACCAATGTCGCCCTGTAGGATTGGCCAGCCCTGTAACGCACATCTTATCTGAGCTGGCCACCATTACAGAACAGTCACCAGTCCCTATCGGATTTTAATGTGTTTTTTGTGACTGTAGCAGTCGAAAATGCTTGATTTTGCAGCAGCTTCTCTCAAAATTTGAGATGCAACACAGTGCCTTTTTGAGGAAAATTTGCATAAATTGGCAAAATTGCACGCTAGGAAATTTTCTTAGAACTACAGAGGGCTACCACGCGGCCGAATATGCACACAGCACAAAGACAACAGATTACGGTATACAGAGGGCTACCACGCGGCCGAATATGCACACAGCACAAAGACAGCGGATTACGGTTGCTGTGTTTTTACATGATAATTTGTTTTAGATTTTTAGATTCTTAGAACCTATGGTTTTGACCTGTGCAATGCGCAGACGTACAAAAACTTTGATTCTTTTAGATTTTGAAACCAGATTGGCCGATTCATTAAAAAAAATTGGTTAAAAAACAATTAGTTCACATCGGTAGCTGTTTTTGTCTGCAAGTAGTGTTTCTTGCTAAGATCATATGGCATAGTTGCTCACAGTACGTTAGAACAGATTCACAATGTGATATCATACGTGTAACAGAACTGTCTGTATACTATTAAATAAATACTATTTTTAGTTCCAGTTAGTGAAGTGTTGTAAGATAAAAAAAAAAAAAAATATCAAATAAAAAGTCAAATATATTCATAAAAAAGTGCATAGTTCCATTTCCAAAGTGCCTTTGTAGCCATTTTTTATGCTTTGTGGCAGAAAAGTGATTGTCCAGACTTGCATTTTACCACAATGTTGTAAGGTATGCAAAACACCTTGCCTCCAATTCCTGAATATTTTGCACAGTCTTTGGCAGAAATATTTGCTAGTAAATGAGAGTGAGAGGCAAAGTGAATTTGAAAAATCACAAGGTTTTGCAAATATTGTAGAGTTTGCTTGATTTTGCATTAATGTCAGCTACCACAGAATTGGGAAATCCTGGAGGGACGAAGTAGGCCTAACACACAAGTAACATATACTTCAGGGACATCCTGATTATTCCGAGTTCAATGTCCGTGAGTCAACAAGAGAGGGGCTTGCGTTTCACTTCTTTGACGAAACACAACCTTCATTGTACGCGAGCAACACACTGGCCCATTTTTTTCTCATTTTCAAACTCAAGGCTTTTGGCCATCAAGCAGGCGGTGTGTGGCCCAGTGGACTGAGCCTCTGTGCCTGCGATCTGAAGGCTTCCAGTTTGAGCCTGGCTTCAGCAGAATAACCACATGAGCAAGGACTTTAACCCCTAGGTCATTATCATCACCAAGAATTTTAGACATATATTGCTTGGTACAGCTTTTGCAAGTAAGCATGTCCATTAGCAAAAGGCAGACACAATAAAATGGGTACTTTAGAAATCTGTGCACCTTGCCAATTAACAGAAAACACTGATTTTAATGAATGTGGTGATGTCATACAAAGGAGGCTGACTGGTTAAATGCAAGCCCCTCCGTTGTTGACCCAGGGACATGTTGGACTTGGAAGAATCAGGACATGCTGCATCTTACCATACTCACTCATCATTTGGGGACAGCAACACACATCTATCCCAAGTCATCCATCATTAAAGGACCATTATTAGAAGACAATAATACATACTTTAACATTATAGTACAATTATACACACCTTACTAGGAGTGTGGCGAAAAATGTTTCAGTTACAAATCATTATTTTTGTGGCAAGTTGCCACAAAATTTCAAAATCTATTTTTCAATACCAGTTTACTCGTAGGTTATTATGTAATGTATGTAATTATGCTGGTCACATTTGTTTTTATTATAAAACTGCAAAAACAATATAGGAACAACCTGAAACCAAACACAAGACAATGTGTCTGTCAATGAGTCTGAATAACAAAACCTAAGACATACTCCTTTGCACAGTAAAAATATATATGTTGCATAAAACTATGTCTTTCAGAGGCTATTTCTACTCGTCTCCGGTCATACACACACTCAAATGATGTCGTCCCAAATGAGCACAGTGGGTGTGTTTCCAGGAACATATTCAGGTTTGGTGTTATGGTCTTATCAACAACTCTCTCTCTCCAGGGTTGGTGTAATGTTCCCAAACTGCTGATTTAAGGATGTGGGAAGGTCTTTGAGCAATCCAGCATTTGCTGTCACAGCCACAATTACCATAATCTATTCTATGTTGAAGAGCTATTTGTAAATTTAGGTTTTGCCTGTGTCAAGAAACTTGTTCATTTGTTTCTTTATGCAAGCTGAAAATGATGTAACTGATGTAACTGAACGGCACATGAAAAATTTGTGTACATTACAGCCATTGCCATTACTTTGAACGTAGGCCTGAATTGCTGTTCTGTAAGAACTAAAAAATTTAGTTCTAAAGAAGTTTAAAAAATCATGATACATATCGAATTGGCAAACAAATATTGATAAAATATCAATTTTGGAAGTCTATGCCAATTCCCACCCTATACTTTAGTGTACTCACTTGTCATTATAGTACAACAATACACACCTTACCCTACACACATGTCATTACAGTGCAACAATACACACCTTACCCTACTCACCTGTCATTATAGTACAATAATATACACCTTACCCTACTCACCTGTCATTATAGTACAATAACACACCTTACCCTACTCACCTGTCATTATAGTACAATAACACACACCTCACCCTACTCACCTGTCATCATAGTACAATAACACACACCTCACCCTACTCACATGTGATTATAGTACAATAACACACACCTCACCCTACTCACCTGTGATTATAGTACAATAACACATACCTTACCCTACTCATCTGTCATTATAGTACAATAACACACACCTCACCCTACTCACCTGTCATTATAGTACAATAACACACACCTTAACCTACTCACCTGTCATTATAGTACAATAATACACACCTTAACCTACTCACCTGTGATTATAGCACAATAACACACACCTCACCCTACTCACCTGTCATTATAGCACAACAACACACACCTTACACTACTCACCTGTCAGTGCGAGTGTTTCAGACTGGAGGAGCTCAGTGTCCAGGTCTTTTAGCAGACAAGGGGCCGCACAATAATTATCTCCTGAGTGGTGAGTGGCTTTGTTTGAAGAGTGGTCAGATAACAATGTGCTTCCATTGCTGTTTTCGTCTGAACATGTTTTTGATCCTATGCTTGGATCGTCTAATGAATAAAAAATGTGTAATGCACAAGTTAGAGAAGAGGATTCTACTATTAATAAATCTACTGTAGGTAGTGCAGGAAACAGGAAATTCAAAATGATGCACATTATATAGAGCATTAAAAAATGTTAGACATTCAATCATTTCTACAGCTGGATGTTCAGCTTGAACCTTCAGATTTTAAGCAGTTATCCATTATCTAGTACAGCAAGGGCAACATCATGCACATAAAAAACAAACCTCCAACATTCTTTTTAATTTCCATTTCTTCAGTGCCCTGATTGGCTGGCACTAACACTTCCTCCCTCTCCCCAGGAACACGCTCCTGTTGGTCATCGGCAGTGAGACTTGGCTTAGATCTCGTGTCTTCTGGAGAAGTTTTATTGGGAAGCTTTTCAGGGGGCTGGTCCGGACCCTCTTGATGGAGGCATCCAGTAGGCTTGATCTTTGCTCTGCCACCTTTTCCTTTCCTCTTCTTCCTACAGTGATGAGGGTAGACAGACTTTTTAGTGGAATTCTTAAATATATAAAATGGAAGTGTACTTACCTGTTCAGTGTTCAACTCTATTCCACCTGGGATTTGTTTAAGCCTTTCATTCGACGAGGTATCCATTTATTCTCATTCATTAGTAGAAGATAAGTTTCCTACCTGTGTGCTCGGAACTCCGCCACCTTCATATCTTTATCCATGAGGGCATCTTTATCCCTGAGAATTTTAGCTTGGCCCTTCGCCTTCAGAGCTGGGGCTGGCTGTGGGCCTGTTTGAGGAGCAGGCTGTGACGATGGGTTTGTTTTAACAAGAGCTTCAAGACCAGGTTGGTGGGAAGAGGCTGTGTTTAGCTCAGCTTGAAGATCTTGTTGGAGGGGTAAGCCTGTAGCCAGACTCGTTTCTGAATCAGGCTGGGGAAACAAGGTGTTGTCTAGCACAGTTGGAGTACTGGGATTCAAAAGTGGCTTTTCCGAGTTTGCCTGGTCTTCGTGCTGTGGAGCCCTGTCCATCTGAGCTGCAGAACTGTCTTGATTTGTTGGACCTGTGTTGTGTTGTTCTGTACTTGACTGCATGAGAGACCCACGGCACTCTCCTGATGTGCCATCAGCATTCCTTGCCCCACTGTGAGCATCATCTGTAATCAACTGAACACCCTCTATAGCACAGCTGGAATGTGACAGCTTGTCCTGCTCATTACTGTGTTCCCCTTCAGGATCCACATCAGAGCCTGTCTTGTCCCTCAGAGTTTCACTAGTTTCTGTCTCATTCCTTCGTTGGTATCCGCATAAGGCCTCGGAGCTCCCAGACCCTTCCTTCTCCCTCCCAACTCCAGGCTTCCTCTCCTGTGTAAAGCCTGCTAAAGGCAGCTCAGCTCCGCTTGGACCGAGTACATCCCGTCCAGGTCGCTCCGTCTCGTTTAACGATAGAAGGAGGGAGGGATCAGGCTTCCTGTCTCTTGGCAGATCAATCACTTGAGGAGGAGGGTGTGATGTCATATCATCTCCAGCCACAACTACCTCTCTACCTCGACTGGTAGTGTTAGGATTCTCCTTATGTGTGGTGTTGCCAGAGGGTCTTGTGGCACCCATGGTGTCATGCTTGCCATGGTCCCAGCCTTTTCCCCGCCGCAGCCTGACAGCCCGACCCCTCCGGCATAGTGGCAGGGTCTTGGTCCTTCCTGCCCCTTGCATTTCCAGGTACCGCTTAGGATCTGCCCCACCATCTGGTCCTCCCCGTGTCTCCAGCAGCTCCACATACTCGCCCCCAGGATCTACTGCATCGCCATCAGGAGGCAGCTGCTCCTCTTCCTCCTCCTCCTCATCCCAGGACAAGGAGTCCAGGTCACAGGAGGAGCCCCAGTCATGGCTAGTAGAGTCATCAGACTTGCCACTTTCGTGGTAGAGGAATTTGGGATAGACCACGTCTTCCCATGGGAGTCGGATAACTCCGTCACAGGTGCTGACCAGACAGGTGTCCAGCTTTCCTGCCCCTTAAAGGAGATACAACCATGGAAGGAGAGGCAAGAGTACTAATATTAAAAAAAGCTGGTAGCTGTTGGCTAACAGCATTCAGTGCATTATATAGCATTATATATACTAAGTATTAAGTAATTAAATTTTAAATGACCACAGTCATCTGTGCAATTTCAATTTTTACGATGCTATTGTCCAAAAGTACTTATTAGTCAAAGCATATGAGTGCAATAAACACACAATAAAACAAGATTAATTTACATAAATTATAGGCTATTGCTTATTAACTAATCCAATACCCCCATAATTACCACCTTATTCCTTCCTTGCCCATAGATATCCGTCCCAGCTGCATTCCAAAGACCATCTCTCACCTCTCACGCAGCCCCGCTCCTTGTTGATGCTCTGCAACCACTCAGGGGTGAAGACCAGGGCATGCTGGGACTCGGGCACGAGGACCTCCTGCACATTACGCCCCCCTGGGGCCAGGCACTTGAGAGCCAGGCGAGGGCATCGTGTGGAGAAGGGCACCACCTGCAGGTAGAAATCGTTGCTGTGCAGCAGCCTCCAGTCCAAGGTGGAGAGCTGCACCACCACCTTCTCGCCCAGGCTGAGGGGCCAGCCAGAGTGCAGAAAAAGACAGCCGAGGTACTGAGCCTGATTAGGGGGAGAGACATAGACATTCAGAACCTGGCCCGGCTCCCATTCTCTCTACTCACTGCCAAAACATTCCAGTGACCCAGTGACTTGCTCACAGTCCTCACAAAAGTCTTCAAAAAGTCTATTGTCTATGTCATCTACTATTATGTTAATAAAAACGAAGTATTATTTTTAATAGAATGTCTGACTATAGACTCTGCCTGCTTGTCTAGCGTTTAGTCCCCCCCCCCACACTCAATGCTCAGCACTGTTTTCCACCTTCCTCTCCTCCCCCAGTCAATGAATGTTCAATAGTGTCCAGTGTCTACCACACTTACCACACCTCCCCCCAAACGCCACCCCTCCCCCCTTTCTCCAGGCCTTTGGGACTCACATATGGAAAGAGTTATGCTGATGACTCACGCTGCTTCTGCAGTCCCAGGCAGACTCGACGGACGACCCACTGAGTGTGCATGGCGGTGTGTGACTGTAAGTGTGCGCAAATGTGCGCCAGTGTGTTGTGACAGCATTGGAGCACATGTCCGTGTACTGTGTGCGTGTGTGCGCGCATACGTGTGCATGCATACCTGTGTGTAAGTGCTGGCGTGCTCGTGTGTGCCTAGCCGTCTGTGTATGCTTTGGGACGCTACTCATATACGTAGACATGCTGACAGGGTTTCAGTACTCACACATGCATGTTGTTGTAGCTTATGCAGTAGGTGCTTAGCTGGGATGAAGTAGTCCAGGAGGTATCGCAAACTGTCATGCTGGTAGGTCGACTCCAGTACAGAGAACACCTACACATACCGACGCACATTGTTAAATTTAGACCAAGTTGCAAACACACAGACGTACATATGCAGACACACCAACATTATCTTGCCCATGCAGAGTCACACTGAGATGAACAACACAACTAGACTGCTAGCCGCGTGAAACACTGAACCGGCGAGGTGAGACAGCATCGTGCATTTGCCTGCTGTAATTATGCAGCAATTCATATGCTGGATGAGTAAATTCATATGCTGGCGGGGGGGTTGAGCACCTGCGATAACAGAGGGGGCGCAGTGCTTTCAAATGGGGGGTACAGAGACGACAACGCCCCCTGGACGCAGTCCTCCACTGCCTCAGAGCCCTGGGAGAAATAAGGAGTGTTATAATAGATAAATGGCACACAAGACTCTGTAAACTGGAAGAGTTAATAGAGATATGCAATCTAACGAGATAGAAAACACAGAAACTAAACAATATTTGATAAGTGGCAAGGCATTTGCACTATAATATAAGGCAATATAAGTTCTCAACAATACACACACACACATATATATATACATACATACAGTATTTAGTTTCCTTTGTTACAGATACAGCTACAGCATCCCATACTGGCAGGAGTGTGTCATCACTGTATAAACACAGCGGTACAGTGATCTGTGAGTGTGTTACCCTGCGTTTCAGGGGCCAGCCAGCCAACAAGGCGAAGGGTTAATACCCTTCACATAGAACACACAGTGTTTGTTTTTCTACAGGGCTGTTGCCATAGTAACCTCCAACTCTGTGCTCACACAAGCCCTGTACCCCCTTTACTTTCCAGCCCCCTCTCTCTCTCCTGCTCCCCACCCCCAATATCATCTGACAGTAATTATGGGAAAACTGCTCTCACAAGAAACATATTGTGCGGTTTTCTCAAAGCCCCCAGTTCTTACTGGATATTGGGAGAAGGGAGGGATGGAAGGGAGGACACCAAAAGGGGCAGAGCTGAGGGGAGAGAAAAGAGAGAAGCGAAACCGGGGAGAGGATATGCAAAGGGGGGGGGGGGGGGAAGGAGCGGGATATAGGGACAGGAAATTAATTGAAGGCAGGAAAAAGGGAAGTGAGGTTAAAAAAGAAACAAGGCAGGATAAAAGCAGCAGAGGAAATGCAGAAAAAAGCAGATGTAGAAAAAAAAACCTTGAAAAGAGCCAGAGATTATAGAAACTCAGGACTGAAACACATGCAAACTGGATTAGCTAAGATCAGCCGCGCGTATGCAGCCTCTGTGCCTGTATCTGCTGATCCTATTGTTGTCTGCATAGCTCCTGTTTCTGTCTGCTCATTCCCTTTATGCAATGACAATGTAAAAGCACATAGGAATTCTTTGGTTTCTGCATATCCTGTCTTGCTCTCCTACAAGCCGCATGCGTACAGGCAAGAGGGACGCCTGGGGTCAGACATCACTAGCCCTGGAGCAGTTATAGGAGTTAAAGGCTTTGCTCAGGGGCCCCGCCGTGATATGATTACCCTGCTGACCACCGATTTAGAACCAGAAACCTTCGGGGCACCTTCTGCACACAGACATGCAACTCTAACCGACAGAGTCACAGTCATTTCTGGCATGAGTCCAGACTGCATAGGCCCTGCTTATATCAGCACTTCCTCAGTCTTTGTCTCTGCAGTTCATGAGCCATCTGCATAGCAATTAATGAAGAACATCAGATAAAGACATCCTATATAAATGATATAGTGAGTTTCCCAGTAACTTTCCATAATCACTGTATACATAATTACATAATTTATTTTTCAAAGGAAAGATTTTACCCTTTTCTCCATACTTCCCCTGATCAGTAGTCCTAGTGTGACATTATGTTGGGTAGGTATTTGGGTTAATACTAGGGGCACTCCACATGCATTACCTAAACCCTGATATTGGCAACAAAAACAAAGAAATAGGCTACAATGGAAAATTCAAGGAGCAACTAGCATTGGGGTGAATATTAGTGATATAAGTTTCATACTAGTCATCGCATTATAGCCATGTTCATTATGCATTATGAATGCTCTATGAAGCTATTATCTCTAACAGACTATAAATACCTACATACCCATATACCAGTATATTGCATTATGAAGGTATTTATAGTGCATTATAGATGAGAGCATTCATAATGCATAGTAAACAGGACTACACCTTTTTATAAATACACACACACGGTATATAAATGACATTTTGGATCTAGAAGACACAGCATTACACTGCTGTTTTGCACCTGACACTCGTGTCATTATGGTAGTAAAACTTCAGATACCCCATTTGGTTTAACAGAATATGAAGCATTCAACTAATTCAGCAAACAATTTTTAAAAAAAGGCTAATTAAATAAGACCTCAGGTGGAACAGAAACCAGCACACACACAAAAAGCAGCGAGGGTTAGCTGGCTAAAAACTGTTAATAAATGTTTCATAAAGAATGAGGAGCATAAGGACAATAGACAACATTATAAACAGCAGATGACAAAAACAGGAGTCTTTCCTAGGGATGCACTTCAGATGTAGACATCCAATCTTTGCTGTGACCTAAATGTTTAAGAGCAATCTGTACATCCAAGTCGATACCAAAATTCTGAAAACATAACGGTCCTTTCTGTGTCTTTTTTTCCTGTTTCTTTCCTTTTGTGGCTTAATGTCCAGTCTTTAGAAAGTAATTCTGCATGAAATAGTCATTTGTTTTTATTAAACACTTGTAGGCTGCATGTTGTTGGTACATGACATGGTACCGGAGAACTTGGGATGCAACCTGGTTCTAAATGAGAAATAGGAGTCTAGCCTCCTGCACATTGAGGGTGTTGAGGTACATCTGTCAAACACTGTGATACTGACAGAAAACCTAAAATGATTTTTGTAACACTCTCTATGAACGCCATGTGTATAAGAATCCATGAACACATCAATCACGACACATCATAGTGCATTCATAAAGCATTATACACTTGGCTATAAATATTTATAAAAAGGCATAACACATCATAACCATGTTTATTATGCATTATGAATGCTTTATGAAGCTGAATACAGATACTTTCGTAATGCAGCACAAAGCATCCTTAATACTTACTCTGACCAATATAATGCATTATGATAATTTCTATAGTGCATTATAGATGAGAGCTTCAATTGAGTTTATAAAGCATTATAAATTTAATCAACACCATAATGCCTTATCACTGTCAGTAGAAGATGCTATAATGCTTCATTAATTCTTATACTGAGCATTATAATGCATTATGAAGGTATCTATAATGCATTTCTGCTGACAGCTTTAGGTAAAGTTTTACCAACCTTTCTTATGGAACTGACAATGGAAGACTGTCCTCTAGTAACACCCAAAGACATTTACATTCTTTTGAACTGGTACATCAAGACATTTCTAGATCAGGGCAGATGTCGCAGTTTTTGTGTTTCTGGAGGACATAACATATGAAAGCGGTCGGGATGCTACTTTTCTACTGTTTCTTAAACTTTGTAAGACTCTTTAGTAAATTCATCTTATCTACTGTAGCATTAGTGTAAAATGACAATGATCGTATATACCATGTCTTCGAATGACACATTATTCGGAGGCTTTCAACATTCTACAAATACATGCCATTAGTATCTGATGCTGTGCGCGACACAGCTTTCAAGTTTGACATCACATACTAAAAATAAAAGGCCAAAGGTTCTCTCCAAGGTGTTTGGTTCTCTTTCCGGTATAATACTATGATTACAGGATATATTTCTCTCCAAAAGTGTTTGTGTTTAAATGACGCAAACGCTACATTGTTATAGCTGCTTTGACCCGCCAGCACACGAAGAAAAGTCACTCTTCCACCAGACTTCCTGCCTTTTTTCTCCTAGCTAGGAGGGAGAAGAGGGAAGAAGACAATTTCCACCCAGAGAGTTAGTGTGACTATGTGGGAGAAGATAAAGCAGGCAAGAGAGAATGGAAGATGGGGGCGTGAACTACTGTTAATGGTGGGAAAGAAATGTGAAAAACACTGACAGAAACCAGATGTGATTTAATTCCACACGGCAAGAGCTTTTGAGTAGAGAGTCTGCTCCCTTCAGCAATGCTCACAATGAAACACAACTCATGCAATATTCACATCAAGTACGTTTAGCACAAACAAACATGCATAGCATCAGTTCATCCATCATTACTGTTCAGTCGCTCCAAGGTTTACCATTATCCCCCCCACTATCAATGACAATCCATCATGCATGCCCAGGAAAAGACACAGTACTGCTTTCCCATTTCTTTTCTTTTTAGCTGTGAGACACATACTCTGAGGCAACACTGATTTTCCCACCAAACATACTCCATAAAGGATGCATGGTGGGTGGGGGGGGCGGCGGGTGTTTTCCGGCACTATAAGCACACCAGCTGCTGGAGCTGAACAGCAGATGGATGTCGCTGCTTAAACAGAGGGGGGAAGAGTTTCAGCCTTAAGCACACAACCATGTGCGTGTTTATCTGTGCGAGCACACATGTGTGTGCGTGTGTGTGCGCACGTGTGTCCTTCTAAGTCTCACTAGCTCCATGGTCTTCTCTTTTTCTGTCTCTTTTGGGTCCAGTGTGGAAAATACAGCATCATCCAAACCGCTAGAGCTCTACAAGCCTCCCAGAATAAAACTGCCTTTTCCCTCCCCCGGTCTTGCTCCTGTTCCCTCTACAAGCTGTTGCCAAACAGCTCCACCCTGTCCTGCAGTCCAAACAACAAAGAAGGGGATCTCCCAGCCCTCAGCTCTCTCTTTCTCACTTGGCCACAGCTGCCCTCACTGGACCAATGAAACTGGTGAAGGAGTGAAGGCGTACCGGGTAAGGGGATGGGGACGAATGCAGAAGTATAGGAGGCACAAGAGCATCATTAGTTCTGTGGGCTGGGGGGCACATGGCCTTCCATTTACCTCAACAGCTTTCATAGTGTCTATAGTTCACTTGTTACTTAACTAGTAGAGCTAAACCCCTCAGTTGCCCTTCAGAAACTGGCATTGTTATTTTAAGACGCTGGCACATGAATGTAGTGGCTGGCCCACATATAGGATCATAGAGATGACTGCAAGACTCCGAGCAGGCCATCTAATGAATAGACTAGCATACAAGTTGCACAACTACCACCACTATAAAGTCGCGTTTCGCTATATAAATATATTCAGATTTAAGTTGGAGTACTTTTCTTTTTCCCCCTATTTAGTCCAAGTGTGGGAACTGCAATCATCGAAAAGAGGGAAGATAAGAGGTTGAATTCAAAGATCCAATTCATTTTAGTTATACTCAGACAAGGGGAAAAAGTGTAGTTAAACAATTGTGCATTTTTGTGTACACTGTTTACATATAAGACATTTACATGTGCTATTTTAATTACAAACGTAGGGTAAGTGAAACAACAAAGCGGTACGCCCGTGGAGGATTAAAAGCAATCGATATTTAAATTATGAAAAACTTTCCCCGTTTCATTAAATCTAAACCTTAGATTTTGCATCGCATTTGGTGTTTATCTTTTTAAACTTACCATAAATGGAGCCTCTGCGCTGCCTACATTGCCGTTTGTTCAGCTCCACCGCCAACTCCTCTCTGCCGCATAAAACTTTCTGTAGCACTTTTTACTTCCGAGCGTTAGCCATCATAGTAGTAAAATATTATTTCCCATATAAGAAAACAATGGTAAAAAGTCCGTATAAGTTTTTTCTCCGTGCTTTCTCGGTGTCCCGGCCTCTCCGTCCTCTTATTTCTGTAGTTTGCAAACGTTTAACCAGCGCGGATTATTTCTTTCTCGTCTAATGTCAGTCCTGTACACACACCCCTCCCTTCGTTTTTCCTGACAAGAGCACTACAGTCGGTTTTAACTGCCGTTATACTAAAATTTTCCTAGTTTTTTTTTCACTCCAGTGTGGAAATAAATGAGTCGACAATGAAAAGGTTTACAGGAATTACATCGCTGGATCCGCTGAAGCACAACACATTGAAATCAGTCCTTGAATTTGTACTTCTATATTTTGAAGTATAAAAGTGTGGTAAATGTTGTAGTATATTTAGGTATGTTACATGCTATTAAATCCAAATTAATTGACGCTGTTATTATATTCAAACAAAGAATTGCAATCCAACTATCTGGGAAATACAACTTGGACGTTTTTGTCCCTTACAAGAAGTTATCATGTCAGTATAGTGGTACTGGATTGTACACTTCTTCTGTTTTGTGCATGGTACATACATATGATATATGTTCCTATAGTATTCTAACACTATTTCATTTCAACCTATGGTACTTTTTGATAACATGGTATTCTGTTATGTCCCATGGTATTTATTTGCAACCTGTGTATTTTACTGTGGTATTTAATACTCCTGCAATTGCCAAGAAGTACATATAATATAGTTCCCTTACAAAAAAGTAGCTGTATAGTGAACACTGGAGTGAGATCATTTCACTTGCAGGCCTACTGGATTTGGTGATGGAACCTGAGAATTTCACATAAGCAGCTCACAGAAAGCAGTAATTACAGCGTTGCATTTTATTTTCGACATCTAAAGTAACAATTTAAAATGTGAACAGTTTTCTTTCTGTTTTTTTTAACAGGTGTTTTTATGAAAATCTTCCCTTCAGCTTTTGCCATGAAACGCTTACATAAGTGATTAGTTGGTTTTTAGCATATGACTATATTTCTCACTAAGTCAGAACAGATGCATTTCATACATGGCACATTTAATGTAATTTTGATGTCTAATTTTAGTGCCACATCATTACAATGCTACTGTAAACATTACGTAAAAAGCTATTAATTATATTACTATAGTGTGGCATATTTAAAACATGTTACTGTCATGGTGCAATCAATATGAAAAGCTTAAGAGACCACCATTGTATTTTAACTGAAGATATGTTGTAACACTGTGTAGCATACCATGGTATATAGGTAGCCAAATTACAATGGTTTGACCATAGTGGTACTACTATGTTATTACTTTGATGATCATACTTTTTTTGTACAGGGTACTTGGTTGTTTTATCTATTATGTGGTTTAATTTTTGTATTCTAAGTTGAATTCTCCTGAAATCAGATTATGTGTTCGTTGCAATATTTGCATTCTCTTTTGATAATGTGATGGTTCTATGCTACCTTTATTTTAAGATTTGTTTATACATTATATATTTTATCTATATTTTATGTGCACCCTGATATACCTATTCTTGTCCAGGTTACTTTGTTCCCTGTATTGCCTGGAATAGGCTCCAGGTTACCGCCCCATGATCCAAACCATGGTAAAATGTTTGTAAGATTGCAGTATGGATGGATGGATGTAAGATGAAATGTATACTGCATGTGCTGTATAATTGGCTGGAGTCCTCACAAGGACATCCTTTTAAAGTCTTAGGCAGTCAAAACAATTGTTTAAATGATCTTCCTGCTGGTGTAAAGCTATGATATTCTATCTGCCAAAGTGTATCAATTTAGCCATTTCATAACTTCTCCTTAAGTCACCCCAGTGTGTGTCCATCTGAGTTTTGACCCAAACACCATAGTGTTGTGTCATGTCCTGCCCTGAGGTTTGGAAACTGAAGATATCAGTAACTTTTTGGACAACACAAGAAAGTCTTATTACATTTTATTGTGCTACTGTTATTTTCTAATGTTAAATAGTGTTTTTTTTTTAGCAAATTTACACTTACTACCTATATAAACGAAACATTTTCTTCGACTGCTTAAGACTTTTTACTCTGGTCTGTGCCCCATGCTGCATCCTAGTGGCCATGTACCGTATAAGTTAACAATGCTAGTTCTGGGAGTTTAGGGAATATATGTACATCACAATATTACGCTAGATAATGGGGTGGAGAGGGGACAGACAGATTTATACCATTTCGTTAAAGAAAGTGGAACATTTCCAGTTATTAAAATTCAAGGTAAGTGGGAGATAGGGTGAAGGATTGATATAACCACAGGCTTAAATTAGTTTATCCCCCAAACTGAATAGAGAACCGTTTTGTGCCATTTTTTTGTCAAAGAATGGTCAGTTTGGGAATGAGTGTCAAGCAGATGCCCTTTACTGAAAGCAGTCCATATGCATGGCTATTTACAGTATCCAAAACGATCTGGGGCTTCTGCAGCCTTGTGAAAAAATGTTTTATGGTTCTGATGACACTGATGAAGACCAATACGCTTTGTAAGAATGAATGTGCAAATATCCCCAAATGTAGGTGCTATGAATTCAATAAAGATGCTTCTGCCAAACATTGATTTACCATACCTATGTTATCATCAAAAAAAGGGGTGACGTTTATGAAGAGATTCTTTATCCTCAGATCATTCTTAACATATACATCAAGGATGACAAATTTACTAGTTCTAATGATTTCTGTACGTATTTTCAAAAAAGTAAAATCTAGCAAAGTCTATTATTGTAGCTTTCATTGAAATATGAGAAAATCATTTTTGCAAGTGCCTGCTGTTGAAGGTCAGTGTTGCCCCCCACCTAAAGTCATTTCCCAGGCCTGCACTAACGGCAGTTTAGGGTCAGGGTTCTGTAACTCCTGTCCTTTAGTTTTCAATTTTCCCTGCTCAAATACACCTTATTCAACTCAGCAGATAATTCACAGGTTTAGTATGTGTATTTCAACAAGGAAATCCAAAAACTGTGCTGCTGACTGATTCTCAAGGACTGGGGAACCTTGGTTTAGAGACACCAATTAGCCTAACTGCAGATATTTCAACTGCATGATGAGTAGCCTATGGAATCCCATGTGACACAGGGATAACATGCAAACACAGACACAACACAGTCTGGGTACATACCCCTAATTCAGTACCACCTACTGAACCACCCTGCCACCTAGCAGTTTTTTATACATTAGTATGCAATTAATTAATATAAGTTATAGTTTATTATTTGATTAGAAGTCAGAGGGAGGAGCTTCAGCTGAGATGAAAACAAATGTCACTCACTTAGAGCATAGATGTCACAAACATTCAGGTAAAAACATTTATTGACATAATTTGGAACAAAGCATCCCAACTTGTGCCAACCATAGCACCAGGTCTTCTGCCAACTCACCCCTGAGACAGTCAGACAGCTCACTTCTGGAAACAGGAAACCAATGGTGGCTGCTGACTGGATGGATGAGGTGCACACAAAAAGCAGACCTAGGTGAAGAGTACTAGAAAACCAGGAACAGGAAACAGGAAGTTGTGCTTTAACACAAAATCAGGATACTCACAGAAATCTTAAGTATAAAACAACAGTTGCCCAGCACACCAGCTGTGGAACACTGGCTAATCAGGATTATGAACAGAGGAACGAAACACCAGATGAACAGAACCAGAAACTCAGGACAAGACAACAAGCAACAAAAACTATGCACCCTGAAACAAAATGTCAGGACCCAAAAGCACTAAGTCAGCAATTATGTTGACAACTCTGACAACTTTGATCATGCTGGGATAGCCACTGCTTTGGTTAAATACCTGCCTGAAGTTATCCCCCCATATATTTCAGAATATAACCATACTGGTCCAAATTGTTTGTGCTGCGTCTGTGCCATTGAAAATTTCAGCTCTTGTGACTATGAGTGTTGCTTTGTCTGTTCAGCACTGGCAGAGGGAGGTCAGTGTTGGGTGCCCGTGTGAATTTCTCTGGTTGAGCCACCACCTCCTAAGGGCTAGCAAGCTAGCAAGCTGCAGTTGGATGTTCTTGATATCACATGTGAGAGGCCATATGTTGACACAGAAATTGGGGTTTATCAGAGATTCCTGCGGAGCCCCTCTCCACATTATTCTGCACATCAGGAATGTCGGTGTGACCGCGGTGCACAAGGCCACTACTCAACCCAGGATGTGAGAGGATGATCACTGGAACAACATCCTGAGTGGCAGCATGGAGGCTGCCCTTCCAGAAGCACACTAGAGGGTGACAATTTTTTGGGAATCCCGTGGGACGGGAATCATTTTCAGTATTAATCAATGGACTGGGATGGGGCAGGAAAAATGAGTGTGGGGATAATATTAACAGATCTCTGTTTTCCTTATTTTGAACACAATGCTAGCTGTGTCATTGAGTTTCTTCAAAACTCTCCTGTCTTCTACTGGCTGGTGACTGGTTGGTTGTAGGTAGCCAATACCGCCTGACCAGTGCAATCCATGAGGTAGGCTTTGATTTTGCATGGCACAGTCATAAAAAAGAATGGAGTTGGAGCTAGACAAGATAGTGTTGCAACGAAAAGGTTAAGAATAACAATCGTAATATGTCACTGTCAGAGCTTTCAGACAAGGCAGATATTTTAAGGAAGTTTCTTAGAGTAGAGAGTTACGTTAATAAAACTTTGTACACTGTATGTAAGATGGGCAAAATACTTATAAAATACCACAGTGGCTTGGGGACAAGTAAGGATTGGCAAAAATACCTTGGTGCAAAACCATAGCCTAGTTCATTAGCTAGGTTTACAATCTTAAAAATCATCCCCCTGCCCTCCCTTGGGATTGAGATGGGACTGGGATTAGTTCTTCCAGGATTGGGACAGGATGGGAATGTTCTTGTGGGACTCCTGTGTCGCCCTCTAATGCCCACCTCTTATGATGCTGACGGGGCTCAGAGATGTGAGATTCCTTCCTGATGAGGGACAGAGCCCCCCTAGCTCACGTAATTTCTCCTTGGGGGACTTCTAGTGACTGGTGTTACGACCCCACCAGTTCCATATTGCCAGGGTCAGCACTGCGTGGGTCTCTTCTCGGCTGGATCTAGAAGTGAGCAGGGGTGGGCAATGCCCACCTAAATGGTCAGCTTTAACCTGCACCATCTGAATCTTCCAATGAGGTTTATTTCATCCATCCCATTAGATATTCTTCTGTGGAGCGTTTGTAGTCACCTGTGAAAGTGGAGGAAGAATGTTACCTTATTCTTATTAAAGCTCATTCTTGTTAAAATGTGTCTTTAGTTGCTGATGTTTGCTGCCATGATGTGTTGAATAAGGGTCTGTGCTAGTGGTTTAGATAATGTATAAATAGTTAGCTAGCAGTAATGTCGGCTAGGTAGCTTGCTAGAAAAGGACATTGGAACGCTTCTATCTGCAGATTTGGTAACTGCAGTCTCAGTGTAATATATAAATTAAACTCTATCATAGGTAGGTAAGTACATGAAAAACAAGTAATGTATAGCGTTCACGACTATCACAGTTTCAGACCTCCACGGTACGTCTTGGGACATAAGCCCCGCTGATACTGGTGTTGTCACATTTACAGTGTAAGGAACAACCCGGAATGTAGACTGTGTGGGGAAACCCCTCATGGGGAGCTTTAATGTGACTGACAGGCAGTGGACTCTCTTTGGGCTAAGAGACGCTAATATACTTAGTTAATCAGGAGAAAACACAAGGCAGCTGTGAACGACCTAAAGGAGGACAGGAATAACAGGTAAGACTGACAGGTCATAGGTGTGGCTGAGTTGCATCCACGCCCAAGGGAAAACAAAGGGATGTGTCCCTTGTTATCTTTAGTCCTGCCCCGGTTGCTGTGTCATACCCTGGTCTGGTTCCCCTCAGATGTTTGCCTTGATTCATTAGATCTTTTCCTGCCTGGTTCAGTCTTATTTCCCCAGTGTATCCTATTTAAGTGTCCCTTCTAGTGTTCCTGTCCTAGCTGTCTTTCTACTCGTCCACCTAGTGCTTGTCTCAGTGTCTGTCTTGTCTGCTGTACTTGCAGTCATGGTGTTGTGTGGGTTGCCATGTGAGGTGCTCCTTCTCAGTCAGTACCTGCGAAAGGTCTATGTCTAATAAAACACAATAAACTTGTGGGTCTAATAGACACACATGCATCAAGTCACTAACAAAAACTTGAACACCAAACTTTGATTCTGAAGTAATAGCAAACAAACATAGTGCTGCATCTCAGCCGCACTAAGCAGTGGTGAGTGCAGGTTTGAATCCCCGACCAGCAAGGTACAGCCCCCAGGCACTGCTCCCCAGGCACATTTCATTGTTGTGCACTGTGTGCTGTGGTATGTGAACAATGACAACTAAATTCTAATAATAAGAAATACCACTTCCAATATACATAAAATACAATTTTTCTTATTAGAATTTTTACCCTGTTAGGTTCACAGCTCTATAAACCTTACACCTATACACCTAACAGGGTGTTTATTTTTGAGCTAAGTTAGCTGTGGCTTTTTGACTGATTAACATTTAGCTAGCTAACCATCTACAGATAAAAAGTACTTTCATAACTATGCCATGGGATATATTTTATTTTTTTTGATAGGACTTTCTTCATAACATACCCTAACTGGGTATAACTAAGAGTGTAACAAGATAACACTTCAAAAACTTAAAAAAAAGGTAGGAAATGTAACACTGTTTGCATAGGTGAATTCCCATTTTTTAAAAAAGATGTCACTTTGTGAAAATTGGCTCAAAGGACCTGTAGCCTTTTTTGGAAGGCGAGACAATACATACAAACAGGGTAGAAGCTGACTTCAGAGACACACAGTAAAGGAAGAAAATTGGGAAAAAAAATAACTGCAGTTCCACCTGATTGGTATGTACAATTAAAAGCAGTTCAACCTAGTTTATAGCATAATTAATGAATATTTTGAGATTTTTCTCATTGACTGGTTGATCAGTCTTCTGGAAATTGATTAATTTCCACTGAGAACATGATAAAATTGAATTTTTAATAATATAGTATTTTTAATATCTCTTATCTGTGTTTAAGTGGTAAAAAAGGCCTAAATATGTCATTTTAGCCATATGTGACTCATTTTAGAGAAAATAGTAAATCATAGGGACAGAAAGTCACTGAACAACACGAACGACCAAGGGTACTGGCTTGGTTAGTTGGTGATCATCGGCTCAGTTTTTGTTAACATCTCATGATCCCAATTCTAATTTTGGTTGTGGCTACTGACATAAGCTAATATGAATGCAAGTAATTTTAAAGCTTTTTTTTTTTTAAACTCTTTACTTAGTCATACAGGTCATTTTCCACGTAACACAGAAAAAAATAGCAAGTACAGAGCCAAGGAAAGGAGAGAGTAAAAGAGAAAAAAATAATTAAATAATTAAAAAATAAAAATTATGAGGACATTTGGAATACAATGATGAGGCAGGTTTACCTTACATGGAGCAACCAATTAAGCAGTATATGCATATGGTAGTTATAAGAGATCTGTCTTGTTTACTAAATAAATACACCATTTTTTCCACTGTTTTTCTCCTAGCTCTTTTTGGAGCTGTATGGAATACGTCATCTGTTCTAAGAGGTGCAGGTGTTTTACAATATTAATAAAGTGTTTAATGGTAGGGCTGTTTTTTTGAAGCCAGTGTTTTGTGATTTTTTGCTAGCTGCTAGGAGAATCTTTAACAAGTAAACATCATCCGTACTCAGCCCATCAGGGATATATCCAAGATAGAGAGATATAAATGACATATTCATATTAAAGCCCAAAATTTCAGAAATAATGGACACAACTTCTTTCCAGAAGGGCCTTATTAAGGGGCAAGACCAAAAGATATGTAAATGGTCAGCGTTGAACTCTCCATAGTCCCTCCAACAGGGTAATTCACTGCCAGTTTGTTTTGACTAATTTTAAAGCTTTTTGAACCACATGATTTATGAGAAGTTAGCTGACTAAATTAATTTGGTTTTAAAAATACAACGTGGAAAGACATTTTTATCTTTTCACGTTAGGCAAACCAGCCAGGGAATGACAGGGAATGTTATTCTATATCTGGCAAGCAGTGACACAAAGTGTCATTCAATTCTACAGTGGAATTCTGGGATGTTGGTAATTATAAGTCTATATACTGTAATACAAAATATATGTATATGTTACCGAGTCTCCATAAAACATTTTTCTCATGATAATATGATTTTCATGTTAAAATAAGAAACATAACACATTATAATAAGAAAATTGGTATTTTTGTTAGGGTGGCATCAATACACTGCCATATTTACTTGGGTAGGATTTTTCAATACTATTTCCACACTTGAATGCAAGACAGGAAAAGAAAACATTTGAAGCTGAAGCGTATCCATAAAAATACTGTTGAATTAACATCATAAGAATATTGATAGACTGAACACTAACACACATAACCAACTGGTAAGACTAACTTAACACAGGCAGTGTCATTGTGTTGTGTCAAACGATAAATGACTAGTAAGACATTTGAAGAGGTAGTTTGTCTCCCTCTTGTGCTAAAAAGGAATTGATGCAGGAAACTGTGCATTTTGTAGCTGGGTTGAAAACCGGGGTATTGTTATTGGGACTTCCAAAGCTTGTGAATGCACTTTGGACTTACTGTAAAAAGACTGGTCTCAAGACCAGTTTTTTGTGGTCTCGGTCTTGTCTTGGTCTCGACTCTATTTAGTCTCGGTCTTGTCTTGGTCT
>JABFEA020000017.1:14432947-14448874 GCA_019775915.2 Cyphomyrus plagiostoma | reverse complement strand
GGTACCCTCAAGTCTCGGCAGTGTCTTGGTCTTGATACCCTCCGGTCTCGGCAATGTCTTGGTCTCGGTTTAGGCGGCCTTGACTACAACACTAATGTTCACCGGGAAATGTGAAATGTGATTTCTTGCTTAGGTAGATAACATGATGAATTTAAGGCACCATCGTTTAAATGGACTTTATCTTTGTTCCCTTACATTTAACAGAGACTACCTTATGTATGAAGTTATCCAGCTAAATAAGAAATTCTGTTTCACGATACAGGTTAATGGTTGCGTTTCCCAGGTTCTGACCAATAATAAACTGAGAGTTTACTTCCTAGTTCTCGGTACATGTTTGCCATGTTTGTAGTCTTTAAGTGGCTTCACTGAGAGCAAAATGTCAGTATGAGTCAGTTACGAAATGGTGTTTCTCCAACAAAAATACTTATTTCTTGCAAATAGAATATCGTATTAGGTCATTTCAAAATATTACCCCGTAATCATGCTAGTTCTACAGATGAGACTCCAGTGTTAAACAGATTAAAAATTTAGCTCTCTAGGTATGTTTCAGAGTCAAAAAACCAACCATAGCTAAATACATATAAAAATTAGTGGCTAGTTGTTATCATTAACTTCCACTAATTTTTTTTATCACATAAGAAAATAAGAACTATACAAATGAGAGGAGGCCTTTCGGCCTATCAAGCTTGCTTAATTCAGAGTTGTTAAAATTTTATCTATCTCTGATTTAAAGGAACCCAAGGATTCAGCTTGCACTACGTTATCAGGAAGACTATTCCATACTCTAACTACACGCTGTGTAAAGAAGCGCTTTCTTAAATCCAGTTTGAAATGTTCTCCCGCTAATTTCCACCTATGGCCACGAGTTGGACAAAACTTTGAAGATAGCAGATTAGCAGTTATTGAGCTAACTTTTGGGGTTAACTGAGCCCAGCACCGTTAGCCAATAGCAAAGATATTTGGTGAGGCTGGTGCCACCAATGTATCAAAATCAACAAGATGCAGGATATGCTGCCATCTTGGAAAATGTGTATAGTCAGATTTTCAAACTCAGTTGAAGGGCAACTACAAAGTGAAGGGTGTGAAAGGAACTCTCAGCCAAATCTAAAATACCTAAAATGATGTTTTTGACCAAACACATGACCTGACAGAGGTGGTTGGCTTCCTCCTATGGTGTGAATGGAGGAAGTCCTTTCTGACAAATCCATATGAGGAGGGCATAAAACAAAGTGGATCCTATTTACAAAGAGCTCAATCAAGTAATGAACAGAAAATTATTGTTCGTCTCTATGTAAATGGTACTCCGAATGATTGAAAACATAATTGTATGTAAGAGGTGGACCTAGATAGGCGGGACAGAACACCAAAATTTTACCACAATTGCTGATAATGCATTTGTGGTCTAATACTGGGAATTGTATTACAAATCCACAGGCTATCTGAACATGGGAAGACTTATGTTCACTGATACGTAAGTATGTATACTGTAGTTCCCAGCAAAGGATTGGCATCTTATCCAGGGTGTCCCCGAGGCTCCAGGCTCACAGCAAACCACCTGGCAAGTGGAATGGAAAATTTGAGGGGATCTACAGAAAATTGGGACAAGTGATTTGTCTGCCTTTACAGTCACTCTGTAAAATTTTATTACATGTTATGAATACATGCACATATATTGGGAATAAACTGCCCGTACTGTGCAGATCTTTTGCAAAAATGCTATAGATACATTACCAGAATTAAATGTATTTAAGGAATACAGTAGCAAATGACCAACTATTTGTAAGAAAACCATTTACATAGAATATTGCCAATACAGTTTCAGCAAAATTATGATTTATTGAACAGCAATATAATTTGTTAATACGGAGCAGACGTATAATGATACATTCATTCATACAATGGGTATTGAAAGGCAGCCCAAATACAAAGTAAGGACAATTCTTTAGCCCTCTTTATACTCCAAAAAAACTCCCTAACCAGGGATATTATCATTAAGAAAACCTATAAGAAAATTACAAGAAAACAATTTCATAAACTGACATAAGATACAAGAAAAAATAAACTACAACTAAATGAAAACTATAAAATAACTGATTCCATTACCATTTTTAACACTCAGCTAAAGTAATGATTTATCTGTAATTACCATTAACAATACCTGGAAAATGGTTTACCCATTTTGATGACATTATTCACTACATTATTTGCTATGTGCAATCATGTTTATCTATGAATATCTAATGGTCAGACACATAAAATAACTCGACAATGTTAAATATATCCATAGTTACTGTAAACTGCAATGAAAATATAGGAAGACTAAATAGAAATATATCTTTAAAATAAAAAACTAATAAAACCACATTGAAAAGTAACTAAAACTAAACTGGATTTCAAAATTTGAAAATTGAAAATAAACCTGAACTACAATACCACTGTCCCTTACCAGCTATTGTGTATAGGTGTAATCAGTAAATTTGCATCTGCATTTACTGGCCTCCTGGAGGATGACAAGGCTGATACAGGGATGAGGCAGAGCGGTATGGAGGCTTCCCACAAGAGCACATGGTAGCTCCATCACTTCTCTGGTCATTTACTTCCTCATCACCCTAATGATGTCAAATTGGACCTCTGTGCCTTTCTCATGACCAGAGTTTGCTGTCTTTATACTAATTACCAACCAGGAACATTGGAGCATCCTTAGTTCCTTATAGGAAGTAGTAACATATTGCATTAGTATATATTACGTAAATAGAAGAGTGCCATAAAAAACTGGTCAATCTGAAAGTACATACATAGTTCAAAGTCTACCCTTCAGTCTTCAGTTCCTTTCTTGTACTTTCCAACTCATCTATATTCTCCTTAAAGCTAGAAACCATCTCCCTGATATTAGCTACAAGCTGCATTGTGGCTGATTTTATTTTATCTTGCTGCTGTGACCCTTGTCTTATGTTGTGGATCTCTTTGGCATCCTTAGCAATGAAATAGACATCGAGGGCAATGAAGAGACCAGACAGCACCCCTGTGAAGGCCTCTGCCACCCGTACAGCTCTGGCTGCCTGAGCAGCCACCTTACCGATGTTAAAGAACTGGGTCAGACGGACAAGCTCTGCAATGCCACCCAGGCCCCTCCCTGCTCTCGATGCAGTCTGTGCCATATTAGCAACATTTGTGTAGCTCTCATGTTCCTTTAATTTTTCAATGCTGGTTCTGATGCCTTCCACACTCATTATGATGGGTTCCATTTTCTCCCGGTATTCACTGATGGTTCCCTCAATAGTCTTACGGTCCATTGACTGGTTCACCATGTTGGTTACATTGGAGACGGCGCTAGTTGCCCCTCCAGCTACAGCAACACCAATCCCCACACCAGTGACAATCAGAGAGGCTCCCAGAGTGAAAGGTGCCAGAATGAGCCCAACTACGGAGGTGACCCCCCCTGCAGCACCTACCACCCCCCCTGTCAGGCTCCCTACAGTGGTACGGAAGTGGACGCGTTCCAGACCATCTGCAGTCATCTCCAGCTTCCTCACTATATCCAGGATATCACCAACATCTCGGTCATAGAGATTTTTAAATGTTTCAATATCTTGGTTGACCTGAGACATCAAATATCCACGATTCCTGATAAAATGAAGAACATCAATATTAGGTTTTAGAATGTCATACAGTTAATCATATAGCATGAATTTGAAGGCCAGCGAATGTTAAACTGTGAGATTGATCTCAAATTGCAAGCTACATTCCATTGACATACTCAGTTTTCTGGAAGTGGGGGGGCAGATAGTGTCGTGTGATTTAAATTGAATTTTGGATCATATTTTGCCATGTCATCAGTAGATTCAAATTCATATAAGTGACAGTTAGCCAGCACAGTTTAGCAGGATGGTGAGGGGGCACAGGACACCAAATGTCTCAGTCTTGATACACTCTGGTCTTGGTAATAACTTGGTCTCGGTTTAGCTGGTCTTGACTACATCACTACCACAAGGTAATATTACTTAATGCTGGTAACATTCACTATATCCAGAAAAGGACAGCTGCTCCTGAGCTACAGCGTTTCAAATTACATGGCAGTTAAAAATGAACTATCACCCAATATCTGTGTGTTTTTCAGACTATAATATAAAGATATTGTAATAACTGAGGTTCCCACAAACAAAGCATTGGAGGAAGAGTGATGCATGCAAAGGTGGGGATGATGCAGCCAAAACATCCAAGTTGCCCGGAGGCTTTGGGCTGAAATCTCACTCCCTGTCAGAAATACAGATGGACATTGTTTTCTCAGCCTGTGTGGTTTTGAACGTGTTAAATAATACCTCTCAAAGCTAGAAAGTCTACTTACAGGGACTGAGATCTTGCTGCAGGGGGCAGGGTGGCAGAGTGTGTGTTTTTAAAAATAATGTTTTAGCTTATTAATTTATGTTACTGATTTTGATAAAAACAGCTATGAACTGGTGTTTGGAGATTATCATCATATGATAGAAACACATAACCATTCTTATAGCTTTTATCTAAGAATGAAGAGTGGCACACAGGCATAAACTGAAAATTAAAAGATTTTTAAAAGAAATATGCAAATAAAATTACCAATAATATGTTCTGTAATTTCTTGTGTTGTTACTCTTTTTCTGCTTAAAGTAATATCCTGTTTGGATATTATACTGGTCATTATATGGTTTAATTTAGCTTGCAATGAACAAATGAATAGCCTGGCCAAAACAAGAAATACGGAGTTTTAACTTACTACCTTACCATTAACATTCCCTTAAAGTTCCCAACTGTTCACTGTACATCCCGTGACAACATCCTATTTACGTTTAAAGGGCTACAAAAAAAAAGTCTATAGGATATTCATACGAACATTCAGAGGGCATCCTAGGGAATTAATCTTGTTAGCTGGGTAATGACTGTATCCTGATGGGGTGAAGTTTTATAATCTTTTGCTTTTCCTTACTTTGTATATTAACTTTGTACATAATTCCCACTTTGTACATATCAACTGTTATATTTGTGGTTGGATACATGTCTCTGTCCTTCCTGGTATAATGATCCCATGTAACCTATTCGGTTAGGTTAACGGTGGGTATTCCCTGGGTGGGAGCCCCTGGGAGGGTGCAGTCGCCCTAGTTGCACCGCTCTTGTCACGTTGAGCCCTGGAAGTACTGTAACTCGTATTATGTTTACCTGTCCAAGGGCATTTCCTGATTATTCATCAATCCTTCTTCCAACCGCTGATCCTGGTCAGGGTCACAGGGCACTCTTTGATTATTCCAGTCATAAATACCTGAAGAAGAAATGTCATCTGTTACTAATGGCTTATCAGCTGTAAATATAATTTCGCCAATGTTGACATACCAACGCACAGTATATCGCTTAATTTCGGAATAGGCTGGATAAGCTGCACAAAATCCAATTTACCTGGCTCGTCTAATGGAAAAGTCGCAGGAACCACTAAGACTTCCTCCTTTTGTAAACCAAAAAGCAACACAGATATTTGTGTAATATCCTCTGTAGGGCTTCCGTAGTGTAACAGTATAATGGTAAATATTGAAATTTTTACTGTTTGATTTTCGATTATCATTTGATTATTGATATTAGAAAAAATATTATGCATAGCTCATTTAAACAATTTGTAAAATTTAAGAAAATATTTTTCAAGTCTATTATAATTGTTTTACATTTATATTTAATAAAGTTTATTTCCCTATAAAAATCCCTATAAAAATTTATAAGTAGGGAAAAATCCCTACTTATAAAAATAGATAAAATCACTGTACAGTTTTTTTTGTGATATGTCAGCAATTTATTAATTTATAGCCATCGCTAAACAAATAAATTATAAGGATGAATTCACCATGAAGGACAACTGCCAGGGTACACGTTTAGCTAAGAATTTTTTCTTTAGTATGCCATCAATGGTGGGTCTGTATGCCGGGTCCTTATGAAGGAGTTCATCCACCAGACAGCGCAGCTCAGGTGAGAAATTCTGAGAAATCTGTGGAGATGGTTTGCTCCATAGCTCGAACATGAAGAAATGTTCCTGTAGTGAAAACTGTGAGGAATTGGAATATTGTAGTTATCTAGACTGTATTTATGTAAGACAAAGGGCAGCATATACACAGGAAATGTGCCAGTGTTAAAGTAACATTGCGTAGTGTGTATATGGGTCCACACCATTCAGTGTTACCTTTAACACTTTAAAGTGTACACTAGCTATTGTTTTTACAGTGTTAATTATTTAATTATTAATTATTATTTCATTATTATTTATTGACTGGACTGGATGACATGGGAGGGTGTGATCAGCAAAACCATCAGTGTGGCAAACCTTCCACAGGCAAGGCTCAGCTTTCTGGTAAGAGCCACTTACGACTCTCTCGCTAGCCCTCTGAATGTAAAACTGTGGCTGGGCAAGGACCCAGCCAACATATCCATGTGGGGCCCACATGGGATGCACTTGGGCTGACATGGGAAACCCAAGTGGGGCCCAGTCAGTTTTGTCTGCAGTTTTCATGGTGGCCCCACTTGGGTTAGCCCACATGGGCTAATGATGAGCCCTTGATGGGCTCCATATATATTGAAAAAAAGAACATGTTGGATTTACTTAATTTAATAGTGGACAGTGGTTGCACACAGATGTTTTGCTTTGGCAGCAACTTGAACAATTGAGTTAAAGTATTAATCTTTATTAACTCTAATAGTGTTCAATTTACAGCATAGGGTAAGTCAATGAGTCTCCACCTCCAAACATCTGCCCCATTTTAATAGGCACACAAGTCATGAGGATCAGAAGAGCCGACGCAGATTTACCCACCACCATGAGAAAGACTCTGACCAAAAAGGACCTTACAGCTTTTTCTGCTTTTGTTTTGAAGCGTTACTGGTTCTGTTCTGGCTGTTGTTGGAGATTAGGAAGCTGTGGTCCTAGTGATTTTTTTCCTGATGTGTGGAAAAACTCAGGGCATGTATCCTGAGTGGTATATTTGGTTGCTGGTTTTGCCCTTGGATGTTTAACATATGTTGATAGGTGTCCAGACAGTTGTGATACCCTTTTCTGTACAATTCCTGCAACTGCCTATTCTCCTGTAGACCAATGGTGCTGGTTGTATATTTGCATAGCATAACACAGTACTGTCTTTGACTTAAGGTTTCTTTTTAAAAATCAACTGCAATTGTGATGAACAGGGCAAGAGAGCAAAATACCACAGCTAGCTGTTGACTAGGCTAAATGGTTTAGCCTTTATTGCTTAATTACAGGAGGCATGTTACTATGAAAAGCGCAGTTATTTTGGAGCTAGGCTCTCTAGGAACAACATCATTATCTCTAAAATTGAGGTTTCTGTGGAAAGGCACACAGAAAAGAACCACATTACGCAGACAAATTAACATACACAGACAACACAGAACAACAAATAATCAAATGTGGTAAAGACTAATAGTGTTATCCTCAATCGTGGTGGGTTTCTAAAGAGTTTTGTTAAGCTTAATTTTTAGGAACCCACCATGATGAAGTTTGATATGGCACTGATATTAGTCTTTACCACATTTTGTTAATTGTATTGGTGTTTGGTTATTGGTCTGAGTAGTGTAGTTGCTTGTATGTGCTTCTCCTAAGGAATCTCCTCAATTGTAGAAAGTATTTTCCTCCAAACCAATGCCTTCTCTAGTTAAACCATAAAGGCTAAACCATCATCATCTAGTCACTTGCTAGCACACAGGAGCCATTTCTGTGGTTTTTGTTCTTTTGCCCTATTCATCACAATTGTGGTGGATTGAAAAGAAACGTTAAACCAAAAGCAGTTCTGTGTCCTGCTATGCAAATATACATCTGGTCTCACTAGTCTACAGGGGAGTGGCTAGTATCAGGAGCTGCACAGAAAAGGGTATCACAACTGTCTTAACACCTTATCACATATGTTAACCATCCAAGGGCAGAACAAACAAACAAACAAATACAATCCCCACACCATTAAAACATATACCACTCTTGTATGACTCCAAGAGTTTTTCCTCTGACTCAGCATCAATGTGCTTTAAAACTACATCTCTGGGGGAAACCACCAGGACCACAGCTTGAGCCAGCAAAGCTCCAAAATAAAACAAGAAAAAGCTGTAAGGTCCTATTTGGTCAGAGTCTTTCGCATGATGGTGGGTAAATCTGGGATGGCTCTTCTGATCCTAATGACTTCTTGTACACATATTAAAATGGGGCAGATATGTGGAGGTTGAGACTAATTGATTTAACACCCTATGGTGAAAATTGAACAATATTTCAGTGACAAAAGAGTAAATGAACACCGTAAAACAACACTCAAGGCACACTGTCAACTGTTAATGGTACCAGTGATTGGCGTGGACCCATATAAACACCATGCAGTGTATGTTATACATCAATATGAAATACCGAATGAATTTTAGAAGCTGACCTATATGTATAACATACATACTATTATAAAAAGATGATAGGTGATACTCACAGCAAATTCAAGTGTGCAGAGTTCATAGAGCACACAACCCAAAGCCCAGATATCACTGATGATAAGAAAAAGGTTGGTCAGTGTACAAATGCCACCAACAGATACATTTTTGATTATCTACTAGGGCTGTCACTAACAACCATTTATCTATAGATTAATCTATCGAATATTTTATCAATTGGTCGATCAATTGTCAGAAAATCAACATTATTTTCAACCAAAATTTGATAAGCAGATTAGTAGTATGCCTAAACATATTAACCCTCTGATGCATGAATTATGAAACATTCTAATGCCGGAAATGCAATTCCACTATAGAAAGTATCGCATTTGGGAGAAAATTACTTTTAAAACAGCTGTCCACTGTAGTGACCGCTATGCGCCAGAGGGTTAATGAGACATGTTTTGTGATGCCCAGAAGTTAGTAATATAACTTTAATATAAATTAAAGTTTAATATAAAGTAATATAAATTTGGTGTATCCTAAATAAAGTTAGTGGGGCATGGCATTTGTGACACAAGCAATAAGCTTGGAAGTCGGGATGAAGGAAGAGACAGATTAGCAGCCAACATGCATGAATGCAGACACTGCCAATCAACCTACAGTATGCCTCGATTTTAGCCTACACATTTTCACAAACACATATTCAATGGAGAGTCTAAGGTAGCAGGCAGACAACTTTATGGCCTTAATAATGAGTAAGGTTAGCAGCTACAAAAGATATCAAAAAGCTCTCTGTACTAATGGTAATCTAATAAACATGAATAGACAACACAGTGGTTTACCTTTTCTGGTAATCTAGTAAAGTGCCTATGTGTTTTCTGTTCCAGTGCTCATGCATAGAGTTAGTACCGTTATTGTTTGCTATTTATAGTGTAAAACCACCTTTTTCTCCTGTGAAAATTTGAAGCATTACCATAATGTTATTAAAGGAAAACATTTGGTATAATGAATAGAAGCATTTCAGAAATCATACAGTATGTTGTATTTAAATACAGTGGTACCTCAGTACTCAAACCCATTAGAACTCGAATTTCTTAAAAGTCGAACCAACCAGTTCGAAAAAAATTACCAAGAACTCTAAATACCTCTCCTATTCCATGTGTTTGTGACTCTTAAATGCTAAATTATTTCATTATTTCTTATGGGGAAAATTCGATCAGAACTCGAACTTTTTAGGTATTTACTTTTTGTATTAAGTTTGAGTTCTGAGGCACCACTGTAAAAAAAAAAACGTGTCGATTTAAAATATTGATGTGGATGACGTCGTCAGCTACGTCAACTAATCGTGGCAATCCTATTATGTACTGTATACTTGTATTGTAATATTTAGCTGAGCACTACTAATTACCAAAGAAAGTACATGTTAATAATGAAATCATAAAATCGCATTTTTCATTTTGCATGGATAATTACACACTGCCCTTGAAAATGCAAACTTTTCAACTTCCCAATATGGATAACTGCTGTCTTTTGAACAAAACATTACAAATTGATCATAACCATGTAAGTACACAATTTGTTAGAATTTCATCAGATAGAGTTTACAGCATTATGTTTAATACTTTAACATGAAAATAATGTTAGTGTCCTGCCACGATAATCCGCTCCTTCCTTGTGTCACGCCCCCTCATTAACCTCTTGTGGATTTCCCGTGTTTTTCAGCTGTTTCTTTTTTATCATTATATTATCATTAGTCCTATTTAAATCTGCTTTCGGTATGTTTTCCGCAAACCGGTCATTGAAGTCTACAGTCTGTCTTGTTATGGTCCTTGGTGTTTTCTTAATAAACCCCCATTCCTCGACTCTCCATCTCCCTGGTCCTGCTTCCCCGGTCTTATGCACGACAGATAACCATCCTTATGTCAGAGCCATAGTTTTAGCTAATAAAAAGGGGCAGAACTATCCATCCATCTATTTTCTGAAACCACTTATCCTAGTCTGGGTTGTGGGGGGTCTGGAGCCTCATAGACTGCAAGGCGAAGAACCCCTGGATGGGGCACCAACACACACTCACACACAATTCTCTCACACATGCACACCTACAGGCAATTTGGTATCTCCAATTAACCTCAGCATGTTTTTAGACTATGGGGGGCTTAACTGGAGGAAAGTCCATGACGACAGGGGGAGAACATGCACATTCCACACACAGGGAACCCTGGCAGAAACTCAAACCCAGGTGCCAGAGGGGTACGGTGACAGTGCTTAGCACTGCACCACCATGCTGCCCCCACTGTATATTTATTAAGATGGATATTTTTGTTGAAACTTTTTAATGATTTGAATTGTTTTAAAAATAACATTTCTCTTAACGAAATCTAATAGTCGATATAATAATCTAATCTAATAGTGTGATGTGTCAATAGTGACACAACGGATTACGAAATCCTTTTTAATGTTTCTTCGAAAAATAACATGTACATAACCATGTATATAACAGACATGAAGTACTGTAAAAAATCTTAGGCAAATAACATGTTTAAAGCTGTTTTTCTGGGTAGTAAGTGTGTATTATCTCAGGAAAAAAATTATTGAACATTAGACCATGTGCAAATTATCAGTAACACCTTAAAAATAACAAGAATTTGTTTCTCAAAAAGTGACTGATATCACCACTTCAATTCTCAAACCTCTCTTGGTTCATGTATTTGTGAAATTTCACCACCAGTTCAATAACTTAATTTAATGAAAGAACTCAATGAGGTATTTAATAGCCCAAAGAGGTTCTGCTAGTGGTTGAGTCAATAAATTCATTTAATTCATTCAATTATAAGGGTGACTTTAGGAGAGATTTTGAAATGGCTAAGCTAACACACTTTGACAGACATAAAATCATAATTAAACACCAACATGAAGGTCTTCTAAACACAACTTTCTTTGACTGTCCAAGACTTTATGGTTTACGATAACCTAATTAGATTTATTCAAAATTTAAACATATTAAAAACAACATGCAGTAAATCTTACGTCAGACACAATACCTTTTTTTATTAAAATGTTTGCCTTTCCACAGGTTGGGAGCAATGTAAATAGATGTTTTTAACTTGTTTTTTGCATATTCATCCTTCCTGGAAGAAAAATAATGACACAATAACAACACAATTTGCATGTAGACTGAATAATGAGTACTGCTATTTTATAAGCTACGAGGCAAATATCATAAATGATCCTTTATTGTCAAGCAAATTATCCTTAATAATATTTCATACTAGCCACATGTAAATGGTGTAACATCTACAGTGTACCCAGGGATAATCTCCAGGGTCACAAAGGCCTAGCACTGAATAAGTATATATAACGGACATAATATTCAACACATGATGTATGAATACATTACCTGTTTAGGATTTTAGAAACTCCAAAATCCCCCAGTTTAATGAAGTTTTCTTTGGTTATAAAGACATTCTAATATGTGGATAAACAGCAAAGATTAACAATGCAATGGTCATACTGGTTTTACTTTAGTTACAAAACGAATTCTGTCCATCCATCCATCCATCCATACATCCACCCGTTTTCTATAGCCGCTCACCCTATTCAGAGTCTCAGAGCCTATCCTGGAGGCTAAGAGTGCAAAGCAGGTAACAACCCAGGATGGGGCACCAGCCCATCACAGGGCACACTCACACATGCATACATACAAAACTAAGCGTGAAAGATAAAATAAACCTGTGGTCTGTACCTGAGGCTTTATATCTCTGTGTACAATATTCTTGTCATGAACATATTTCAGGCCCAGACAGATCTGTACAAACCAGTCCAGGATCTGTAAAATAAACACAAATGCAGGCATCAAAGAAATCATCAAGTGTAAAAACAATGTAGAATGTGCAAATAACTTCATAAATATCTATATAAGTGTCCATATAAGTACCATTTCTTATCATTTTTAACGTATGTCTACAACACTTTACATTACAGATTACAGTCAAATATCTAGGGATTTACAGGGGCCTGTTACAACAACTGAAATCTGTCTAAAGGTTACCTGGTCTTCCGAGAATAAAGTGCCTTTATTTTTTTGTGCTTCAATCTTTTCAGAGAGATCTCCACCTTCATAGTAATCCATTACTATGTAGCAGTTGCTGTTCTCTGTATAGAAAATATGCATGTTATTCCCAAACAAAGAGATGTACCAAGTAACATTAACGTACATTAGGCACATAAGAACAAAACAAGAAAATCTTGAAACAAGAAAACAAGAAAATAAATTATTTTTTATTATTAATAATGCATGAATATATTAGCAAACCAGTTATTCTAATGTGGTCAAAAAGCTGGTCACTTCACATTTAGTCAAAAACACGGCAGCTGTACCGTCAGTAAAGGACTCCACATAGTGGACAATATGAGGATGGTCCATGTCTGCCAGACTGGCCACTTCCCTCTGTGTTCTCTGCTTGATTTCATCATCCATCTAAATCAAGCAGTAAATTGAACCAGAAAATTTATTGCACATTTTTCTGAGAAACGTTTTCTTAATGAGTAGAACAGACTTACGTTTGTCATGTTTATAGTCTTGATGATGTATTTCCTCTCATCTTTATTCACCAGAGCTGCTGTCCCTGGACTTTTGGTTCCAACTTCTTTCAAAAATGTGTAGCCACGGTCTTTCAGACGACTTTGTTCACTACCCATATCTGCATAAAAAAGTTCAATTTGTTTTTATCTTATTTATTCTTTTGAGAATCCATGATGATAAGCACGGCTATTCCTAACATTCCTAAACAAGAGTTACCAAACATTTTAGGAAAGTCAAATACAGTACTTACCCAAGATCAGTCAGTAATTACTTTTGCCAAGGTTCTATTCCCTTTTCCCTAAATAGTCAACAATTGTCCAATGTCTTACTAAACTAATTCAGTTTATACTGTACGTTGTTAACTGGAGTTAACTTCACCAGTAATTAATGTAAGAGCATGAAAGAGAAAGTGAAAGTCAGACTCCACTGCTTTATCTTACATAACATCAATCTAGTATCCTTTTCTTGTTAGAGCTGGTGTTACATTCCAAGAAGCCCAGTATTGTACCCTGACAATGTGTTACTGAACTAATTCGGTTGGCACTACCCCTTGTAAAGTAGTGAAATGTACTAGCTAAATTAGTCTGGTATCATAAACATTAGTGAGTCAGGATTGTTGCTAACAGATAATTCATAGCTGTTCTTTACTAAAGCTATTTGATCACTTTAGAACTATTTCTTATGAACAACAAATAAACTCGCCCAAGATTCAGACCATTCAGAGCAGTGTGGTGCTCTGGTGTCGCCCACCACATGGCTCATCCTTTTCCTGTTAGGGCGGGTGTTACATTCCCAGAGGCCCAGGATTGTACCCTGAAAATGTGTTATTGAACTTGAGTTGGCACTACTCTTGGTAAAGTACTGAGATGTACTAGCTAAATTAGTCCAGCATCATAAACATTAGTGAGTCAGGATTGTTGCTAACAGATTCCCATGCAAAGGATTGGCATCTTATCCAGAGTGTCCCCAAGGGTCCAGGCTCACAACAAACCACCTGGTAAGCGGAATAGAAAATTTGAGGGGATGTACTTCTGTATTGGGACGAGTGTTTTGTCTACCTTAATGGTTAAAGTACCTTACAGCTTTTTCTTGTTTTAAATTGATATTGTTTTATATTATATTCCTGACCGATCTTGGAAATTAGAGAGCTGTGGCCCTGGTGATTTTATCCTGATGTGTGGTTTTATCGCATGTTGGTGTCAAGTCAGAGAAATACTCTTGGAGACTTACTGCACACTTCTCCTGAGTGGTATATATTTCAATGGCATGGGGTGTATTTGATTGCTAGTCCTGCCCTTGGATGACTAACATATGCGGAAAAGTGTTAGGACAGTTGTGATACCCTTTACTGATGCTAAAATGCTATAGATACATTACCAGAATTAAATGTATTCCAGGAATATAGTACCAAAATACTGACGATTTGTAAGGAATCCATTTACAAAAATTCTTGCCAACATAGTTTTAGCAAAATTATGATTTATTGAACAGCAATATAATTTGTGTAATACAGAGCAGACACATAATGATACATTAATTCATACAATGGGTATTGAAAAGCAGCCCAAATACAAAGTAAGAACAGTTCTTTAGCCCTCTTTATACTCCAAAAAAATCCCTAATCAGGGATATTATTGTTAAAGAAAACCTATAAGAAAATTACAAGAAAACAATTTCATAAACTGACATAAAACAAACTAGAACTAGATGAAACCTATGAAACAACCGATTCCATTACTATTTTTAACACTCTTAAGTTAAAGTAATGATGTATCTGTAATTACCATTAACAATACCAGGAAAATGGTTTACCCATTTTGAGGACATTACTACATTATTTGCTATGTGCACAGCAAATTTTTAGTTAAATTAACACTACATGGTGTTTATATCATTATCACCAAATCAGTGTTACATTTAACACAATCAGTGTTACATTTAACACTGCAATGAGTGTTTTTGTATAGTGTTAAATTTTATTAGTTCTTATAGTGTTCAGTTGACATCATAGAGTGTTAGATCATTGAAACTCCACCTCTTCCCAGATTCCAAACCCATATAGGTGGCACACAGGTACATAATGGGTGGCCCCTATCTGCCCCATTTTAATGTGCAGACAAGAACTCATATGAGAATCATAAGAGCAACCCTGATTTACTGAAGTGGGCCAATCAAAGCACTTTCTTACCAAGACAGTAGTGCTTTGATAGCAATGACTCTTACTGTCCACCTGGCTGGGCAGAGTGGTCTGAGTGATACTGATGGTCCTTCTGAATCTGCTGCTATGATTGAAAACTTAGCTCTGAATTTTCCAGACTGTTTGCTTAATGACCCCCCTGAGTCCCACTGTGTACATATAATGCCAGTGACTGACATTTCTTCACTTCTGCCTGAGCACCTGAATATACTCCAGACATGTTAGCAGCACCATCATAGGTCTGACCTCTTAAACATGCCATCGAAATATTCAGCCTCAAAAGCACATCCACAGCCACTCTAGCAATCTCCACTCCAGTAGTTCCTGGGGCCCCATATAAGCCAATAAAAACCTCACATGGAACCTGATCCTCACCCACATATCTAAAACATATGGACACTTGCTCTGCACCTGAGATATCTTCAGTACCATTTATAATGATTAAGTACTGCAGGACAGATAGAAGCTGGATAGTTTGTGCAATATTTCTGACAATGCGGTTTCCTAAAAATTGTAAAATCTCATTTTGTACTGGTGGAGAGGTATAGTCATGACAATGGAACAGCCAGTCAGAAAGCCAGGCATCATCCTTGGCTTTATATTTTAAATGGTGAAACGGGTTATCATAAGATAAGATAAGATAAGATAAGAACTTTATTTATCCCGAGGGAAATTCTTTTGTCATACACATGCTCAGTGCAGTAAGAGAGACAGAGATATACAT
>JABFEA020000017.1:14421532-14432847 GCA_019775915.2 Cyphomyrus plagiostoma | reverse complement strand
TCCGTGATCCAAGCTACCAGTGGGGCGTCCACCTGCATTTCCATGAGCTTATTCCCCAGCAGTGATGGTCTGATTGTGTTAAAGGCACTAGAGAAGTCTTATGTAGTTAATTTTATATGTATATCAATGTGTTCTACCACACCCATGTAAAGCGCCCTGGGACGACTCTGTTGTGAAGGGCGCTATATAAAAATAAACTGAATTGAATTGAATTGAAAAGAACATGACCCTCACTGTGCTCCCAACAATGTCCAGGTGAGAATAAGACTGGTCCAGCAGGTAGATGATGGCATCCTCCACACCGATATGGGGTTGATAAGCAAACTGCAGTGGGTCCAGCCAAGGCTCCACCAGCAGACGCAGATGCTTCAGGATTAGTCTCTCCAGCGTTTTCATGACATGTGAAGTCAGAGCCACTGGCCTGTAGTCACTGGGGGTCGACGGGTTGCTCTTTTTGGGTACAGGAACCAGGCAGGATGTCTTCCAGAGTGATGGGACCCTCTGCAGTGTCAGACTCATGTTGAAGATCCGATGAAGAATGCCCGACAGCTGAGAAGCACAGCATTTGAGGGCCCTGGGACTAACACCATCAGGGCCAGCAGCTTTACTGGAGTGGAGTCTACCCAATTCCCTTTTGATGTCATGTTCTGAAGGGGACAGGCTGAGACAGGCTGAGGGGGCAGGAGAGGGGGGAGGAGATCATCTTCCTTGCCATGGCCCCGCAGAGCCAAACTCTGCCTAGTAAGGCAATTATTCATAGCTAACACTACAACTAACATAAGACAAAAATTACACCTAACACAAACACGAAATAATGGAATAGAAAGAAACAATGTAATTATGGAAATGAAATGACCAGATTTAACTGAGTAACCTTAAAAGGGAAATATTCTTCTGCAAAGCAAGCACAGTTTGTGGAAACACAACCCTAAAGTCATATAGCAGGTTAATAGAACATATTAGGTTGTTAGAATAACAAGAAGTTGGTTTACTTGGTGGCAGAGTGTGGGGGGGGGGGGTGTCTTGACAGTTGGTTGCAGAGGCTGATGGGATGATGGCACTCAGGAAGGCGCGGTGTTTGGAGCAATGGAGTGGAGCCCCTTGGATTCTCTGTCTTTGTCTTGGTTGGAGTTCTCTCTCTTAAATTAACACTGCATGGTGTTTATGTAATTCTCACCAAATGAGTGTTACTGTTACGATGCGTTGGTTGGCGAGCGGCGAACAGGAAGAGATGTCCAGTCAGGCAGATGGGGAGACAGGGTTTATTGCGGACAACACACCAACACATGGACACTTCAATGCCGCGTCTGCCGGAACTTACGCAGACGCAGACTTTAAAAGGCACAAGACAGGTATGCGGCAATACAAAACAGGTGAGAACAATCGGAGAAAACAAGAGGTAATGAGGTGGGCGTGGCACACACGAGGATCGGATGGAGCGGGACGTAACAGTTACATTTAACACTGCAATGAGTGTTTTTGCATTAAATTTTATTAGCTCTTTTAGTGTTCAGTTGACACCATAGAGTGTTAGATCACTGAAACTCCACCTCTTCCCAGATTTCAAGCCCATATAGGTGGCACCCAGGTAAAAAATAGGTGGCTTATGTCTGGGGCAGCCAGCTACTGTGTTTGATTAACCCACCATCATAAGAAAGACTATGACCAACAGGGCCTTGTCACTTATTATATAAAATTGATATAAAGTTAGCTTTGATTTTTCTGAAAACCAGCCCACTGTATTCTTGTAAGCTGAACACGTTTCTTCTTCCTGACTCTTGTCGTACTTGTACATTTAAGTTGGGATTACATTAGAGAAATAATGTTTAGAATTTTTTTTGTTTATTTCTTTTTTAACATGTAAAAAAAGAAAATTGAGCCCTCTCGCAATCACCTGTGGTATGAAACTGAATAAAATGCATGGTACCAGTCTTGGGGAAAAACCAGTGAGAATCCACTGTGAAACAGCACTGTGCAAATTGTCGTGTGTTCTTAATGACAAGGCCAAGACTGTTAATCAAACTAGCCTCTCACCAGGAGTGTTAGTGTAAAAGCAATGCTTATTGATACAGATAATAAAGCTTGTTAGAATGCATAACATAATTATTTAGCAGGGCTCAGAGAAGGTGAGAGCTCCCCTAGTGGCCACAGGAGTGCATTTTCCCTAAAGTAGATATAATGGGTGGTGACCTTATTGCGTTTAGACCACAACTTGGGATAGAAGGACAAATCAAATTATTTCGCTCATTTAATATTCAGATTATTATTGGGCTTAAATTTTAGAACACATTGTGTTCTAGGATGGTATGTCATGGATATTAGTCTCTATCACATTTTAGCATTACGAATCCAGGCCTTCTATGCTTGAGTCGATGCATGCCATGTGGTCTGAGCATTATAGTGATTATGATAGGTGAGAGATTTGTTTGTTTCTGTTTCAAATACATACAACGTGACATTTTTCCTGGAAAACAGTTTAGGTCATCCTTCCACTGCATTTCTCTTTCCTGCTACTAGGAGCCTCCAAAGACAACACCAATCGCTCCCTAGTCCAGAAAAATAAACCACAGAAAACTACATTACAGTGACTTAAATGCTTAGAGTTTCAGTAAGGTTTCTTATACTTGCCTCATTGAACACCATCATGGTGGATAAAAAAACCCACAGAAATCTCTTAAAAGGCTGTACAATATCATGGTATGCAAATAAACATCCAACATCACTGGTTTACAGGGAAGTGGGTGGTACCAGGAGTTGCATAGCAAAGGTGTCACAACTCTCATAACACATCTCCATATATAAAACCCATCATGAAGGTAATATCGGGTAACCAACAATCGGCTTACATCAACAAATACACCACACCCACCATTATAATATACACAAATATAGCTTTTTACTAACCTAAAAATCACATGCACACACAGCACACATCTTCAAAAAAAAATCAGCACTGAGCCAAAAAAATTTTTGCATATATTAAGTAAAGGCTGAGAGTTCATTCTTGGTCAGAGTCTTTCTCATGATGTTTGGTAAATCAGGGAGGCTCATAATTCTCATATGAGTTCTTGTGTACACATTGAAATGGGGCAGATAGGGGCCACCATTATGCACCTGTGTGCCACCTATATGGGTTTGGAATCTGGGAACAGGTGGAGTTACAATGATGTAAGACTCTATGGTGTCAACTGAACAATATAAGAGGTAATAAAATGTAACACTATAAAACAACACTCATTCTGTAAAGTGTTAAATGTAACACTGATTTGGTGAGAAATATATAAACACCATGCAGTGTTAATTTAACACTGGAAAATTTGCTGTGTATCTGTTGTTAACTGTCCCTAGCACCCTTCTCACTTCATTTTCAAAGAATCTTCTGCCTAGCAGTAATGTTTTCATTTGTTTGCTTCAAAGCGCACATATAAGATGTTGAATTCATTTGCTGATGCCATTGTCACATTAGCTGCAGTAAGTGATATACATAATGCTGAGCTTGTTAAATGAAATTTGTGGTTTTAGGGTTGCCTTAGAAATAATCTTTGACATGCAGTTTAAAATTAACCTCAAAAACCAAAACGAGATGGGAAAATAAGAAAAAAATCTTAGCTGCAGCAGCTGCATCCTTCATTTGAACTTTGGAGAGGGTGCATGGTGTATGGCTGTAACAGGGGGCGGGGTCAGGTTTTTTGTGTAACAGTCTATATTATTCCTCTGTCAGCTTAGTCACTATAAGGTAAACACAGATTCTCAGATTCAGTTCAGGCTCATTTGAAAGATAACCTGATCAGATGGGCAGAGCTGTGATATACTCCAACTGCTACTCTGCACAAAAATACAAAGAGTCTGTGTGAAAGAGAGCATGTAAGAGAAACTGAAAGTCAGAGTAATCATCAGACTCTGCTACTTATCTTACACGGCATTTGTTTGGTCTCCTTTTCCCATGAGAAGTGGTACTTTCCCAGACGTGCAATGTTGTACACTGACAGCCAGCAATAAAATGAATGCAGATATAAACTGGATCTCTCAGTGCTGCAATTTGCATGGTCCAGTGTCTTATTAAACTAATTGAGTTGGCACTGTCCCTTGTACACTAATAATAATTGATACTTTATTGATCCCCAAGGGGAAAATTGTCTTTACACCTTGCTCTATTTTTGTAGACAAGTTGTCTGGGAGGGATAGCCACCCATAGTGGCAGCCAGGGACCTGGGGGTTAAGGACCGTGCTTAGGGATCCAGAGACGTGCTGAGGCTGGGTTTGAACCAGTAACCTTCTGATTATAGGCGCAGCCCACAGAGCCACACAGTTTATACTGAACTGAGTTGTTTAACTACTCTGTTTAACTTCACCAGTAATTAATTTAAGCGCATGTAAGAGAAAGTGAAAGTCAGACTCCACTGCTTTATCTTACATAACATCTATCTAGTATCCTTTTCCTGTTAGAGCTAGTGTTACATTCCCAGAAGCCCAGTATTGTACCCTGACAATGTGTTACTGAACTAATTCGGTTGGCACTACCCCTTGTAAAGTAGTGAAATGTACTAGCTAAATTAGTCTGGTATCATAAACATTAGTGAGTCAGGATTGTTGCTAACAGATAATTCATAGCTGTTCTTTACTTAAAGCTATTTGACCACTTTAGAGCTATTTCTTATGAACAACAAATAAACTCGCCCAAGATTCAGACCATTCAGAGCAGTGTGGTGCTCTGGTATTGTCCACCATGTGGCTCATCCCTGAGGTGGTTTGTCATGTGGTGCGTGCAGCAACGCACTGTACTCAGTACGTGCTCCTTACCTCTCTTCTGACTCAATTCTCCTAATTGTGATCTACAGCAACGTGAAATGCTATATTCAAACGTGTAGTGAGTGAATTTAAAAGGATGGGTTACTTTTTGTAAGAGCAATGGATTTCAATGTATTGTTGGCCTTATTACTTTTCATACTTGAGTATTTATAAAACCTGTTTTTTCCCTTTTACTTAAGTAGAATTTTACTGGATAGCTGAATGGACAATTTGAAGTCATACGCAGAAAACTGGGATGAGTGTTTTGACTACCTTAACATTACTCTGTGAAATTTTAATTATGTGAACTGGTATATTCATACACAAATACCATACACTGGCCACACAAATCATTTAATAAAATGGCATAGGTAGATTACCAGAATGAAATGTATTTACAGAGTACAATAGGAAATTTATGACTAGTCTATGACTAAAATATACTTTATATGACATTATTTTACAAGGTTTACAGAAAATAATGCAATATCAAACTGGATTATGGCTGTCCTTTTGAAAATATGCATGTAAAAAATCTCACATCTCCAAGATCTTGAATTCTGCCCGTATACATTCCAGCTCACCCAGCTTCTCCTTAAACTGAGAAACCATCTCCCTGATATTAGCTACAAGCTTCATTGTGGCCGATTGTATTTCATCTTGTTGTTGTGACCCTTGTCTTATGCTGTGGATCTCTTTGGCATCCTTAACGATGAAATAGACATCGAGGGCAATGAAGAGAGCAGACAGCACCCCTGTGAAGGCCTCTGCCACCCGTACAGCTCTGGCTGCCTGAGCAGCCACCTTACCAACGTTAACCACCTGGGTCAGACGGACAAGCTCTGCAATGCCACCCAGGCCCCTCCCTGCTCTAAATGCAGCCTGTGCCATATTAGCAACATTTGTGTAGCTCTCATGTTCCTTTACGGTGTGAATACCCGTGACGATGTCTTCCACGCTCATGAGAATGGGTTCCATCTTGTCCCGGTATTCACTGATGGTTTCCTCAATAGTCTTACGGTCCATTGACTGGTTCACCATGTTGGTTATATTGGAGACAGCACTAGTTGCCCCTCCAGCTACAGCAACACCAATCCCCACACCAGTGACAATCAGAGAGGCTCCCAGAGTGAAAGGTGCCAGAATGAGCCCAACTAAGGAGGTGACCCCCCCTGCAGCACCTACCACCCCCCCTGTCAGGCTCCCTACGGTGGTACCGAAGTGGACGCGTTCCAGACCATCTGCCGTCATCTCCAGCTTCTTCACTATATCCAGGATATCGCCAACATCTCGGTCATAGAAATTTTTAAATGCTTCTATATCTTGGTTGAGTTGAAACATCATATTACTCAGATTTCTGGTAAAATGAAAAAGATCAGTATCAGTGCAGGATTTTAAAAATTCATAGTTAATTAAATAGCATGAATTTGAAGCATAGAGCATTTAAAACAGTGAGTTTAATCTTAATTTGCACTCTATACTTCACCTGTCCATGGGAATTTCCTGATTGCCCATCTGTCCTTCTTCTGACCGCTTATCCTCGTCACGATCACAGGGCACTTTACGATTTTTCCATTCACAATTACCTGAAGAACAAACATCATATGTTACGAATGACTTATCGCTTCAAAAGCAAAAATACTAATGAATTTCAGGATATAAGCTTCACAAAGTTTACCTGGATCTTCTAATGAAATAGGTCCAGGAACAATTAAGTCTTCTTCCTTTACGCCACAAAAAGTAACAAAAATATTTGTGTAATATCTGCAGCATAATTGTAGCGGTAAATGTTAACTTTTTTACTGTTTGAGTATAAAATTAAAATCACTACAGAAAACAGTTACTGAGATCATGTAAACAATGGTGTAATATTCTAGCAAATAGATTTTTTGATTCTTATTTTTAGGCTTTTTATTTGCCTAAAAATATCTCCAGTAAAACTGCAGACTATAATAGTGTACAGCAACATTAAATATATTCACTTAATTTATTAATAAAATCTGGACAAGAAACAGTTTTAATAACTCCTTCGTGGTTACTCAGTTAGGTGGAGTTTCAAGATAGATACTGTAATTGTAAAACAATGAATGTATAGGTTTTATAAATATGTATGTTTAAAATGACAGCCATGTCTAGGAATATCAACTACAGTCCAAGTAAATGTGGACTTATCTTATTTTCTGCATGAATTGGTCATAAAAAGTGATCTGATCTTCATCTAAGTTACAGGTACTGATATACACAATGAGCTTAAGCCAATAATATAATAATAATAGTAATATAAAATGTCTTCTGTGTATGGCTCTCTGCAAGTCATTCCACAGCATCTCAATAGGACTGAGATCTGGGCTCTGACTGGGCCACTCCAAAGGCGCATTTTGTTCTTCTGAAACCATTGTGCTGTGGATTTGCCATGATGTTTAGGGTCATTGTCCTGTTCCATCACCCAGCCTCTTCTGAGCTTCAGTTGATGGACAGACACGTTCACATTATCCTGGATAATTTGTTGATAAACTTGGGAATTCAGTTTCCCTTCAATAATGGCAAGCTGTCAAGGTCCTGACACAGCAAAGCAGGCCCAAATCACAATGTTCCCTTCACCATACTTTACTGTAGGGATGATGTTCTGATGTTGATATGCAGGTTCCCTTTTTACGCCGAGTGAATTTTTGCTTGTTCCTCCCAAATAGTTCAATATTGGTTTCATCACTCTAGAAAACATTTTCCCAGGACCACTGTGGAGTGTCCAAGTGCTTTATTGCAAACTTCAGATATGCAGCAATGTTCTCTCAGACAGCAGTGGCTTCCTCCTTGGTGTCCTGCCATGGACTTCTTTCTTGTTCAGTGTTTTGCATATTGTTGAATCATGAACAGAGATGTTACCCAGTTCTAATGACTTCCTCGTGTCATTCGCTGTCACTCTAGGGTTCTTCTTTACCTCATTGATGACTTTGCATTGTGCTCTTGGGGTCATCTTGGCGGGGCACCCACTTCTAGGCAAAGTAGCCATAATACCAAATTGTCTCCATTTATAGACAACTAGCCTAACAGTAGACTGATTAATATCTAAAATATCTGAGATGACTTTGTAACCATTTCTAGCCTTATATAAATTAACAATTTTTGATCGTAGCTCTTTTGTGCGAGGCATGATTCCCATCTGGATATGCTTCTTTTTAGAAGCTCAAACTCAAACTTTTCAGTGTTTTTCATCAATCAAAGTAATTCTAGGCCACACCTCTGACCTCTTTTCATTAAATGGACTCCAGGTTTGCTAAATTCTGATTGCAATGAGCTTTTTAAAAAGTTATTAGCTTAGGGTTCACTTACTTTTTCCAACCTTCAGTTTCACTATTTGAACGAATTATTCAATATGATCAAAAATTCTCTGAAAATATGTGTATCTTTAGTTTTAAGAGACTGTGTTTGTTCATTATTGTGACTTACATGGAGATACGACCATGTTTTATATGGGAATTACACATGAATATAGTAAATTCAAATGGATTCAAAAACTTTTAACTTTGTATAGAGATAAAATCACCATTAATGAGAGCTGTTTGGGTATCCTTTCAGCTAAGAATGCTTTCTTTAGTATGCCATCGATGGAAGGTCTGTGTGCTGGGTCCTTATGTAGGAGTTCATCCACCAGATGGCGCAGCTCAGATGAGAAATTCTCAGAAAGATGTGGAGTGGGCCTGTTCCATAACTCAAACATGAAGAGCAGATTTTCCTGTAGTGAAAACTATAAGGAAATGGAAGATTTATGATATCGAGTATGTATTTCAGTAACACAGCTGGAAACATGGTTGTTATATCGCTATTTCATGTACCAAATTAATTCACAAAACAATGATATGCAATACTTACAGCAAATTCAAGTGTGCAGAGTTCATACAGCACACAACCCAAAGCCCAGATATCACTGATGATGACAAAGATAAGTTAAGTCAGTGCGATATGCGACTGTCAGTAACAGACCCTTTTTTATTGGTTAACTGCTTTACTATTTCTGAAAGTGTATAACAATAATATATTTCAGTGATATATGTAAAATTGTAGGCCATTCTCATGAATTGTCAATGTGTTTCGACCATAACAATTTTGCAGATCATGACCGTGTAAGTTGCCGAGTAAGGAATGCTAATGTTTTTAATGTCAGTGTTAAAAACACAGACTTTGTCAGACAGATTCTGACCAGTATCACGTTTAACAGCAAGGAATTTTAGGCAGCACTGTATCAGAACCATTGTTTAGTTAATTGACCAGGAAGGAAATATAAATTAGAACTGTACTTATCAACCCTGAATCTGCAGATTTGTTTCAGCTAAACCTTTAATTAATCATGTTTTTGACTGAATTAATTGAAGAGTTAAAATCACCTTTAACTCAACTTGATATCTAAGGTCGCAGTATGACTTTCCAGTTGTGTGAAATTTAGACCAGCATATAATTATGATGCCAAAAACACTGCATTAGGGATTCAACTTGGTCGGTTGGTTAAATTCCTTCCTTGGTGTTATATAATGAATGAACTCCAAAGAACTTATATCAACATGGAAATTCTTTATTTGGTAGAAGACAAAAAAACAATTGAATATAAATATTGTGGGAAAATGTATATTCAACATACACGACGGGGAACATAGGGCACGCATGCATATTAGTGCTGGGCGTTATACCAGTTTATCCGGTATACTGGTTTTAATTCCCTGTACAATTTCAATAATTCCTATACTGCCATGCCGTAGCATAGTTGAAACAATAGCTGTAATGCTTCAATAGGCAGCAAATTATGTAATATTATTCGATACTTTAAGTGCTACAAATCACTAAGCAGAGTGTATTAAACAGGTACCCTGCTTGCTAGACGTTATAAGTTTGTGACTCAGTGATTCTGCATATATAAATGTTCAGCATTATAGTGTTTTGAACTACTGCCTGAAAATTTGGATTATTCAGAATTGAATTAGCAATTAAATGCAAATCAGGGTTAAGCAAAATCTCTAATATTATCGGTTTATCATGGTAGTAATTATTAAAATCATGCCAGTCAAACAAAGATGATGTTATCAGGCAAACTATAGTTATAATGAATAAAATATGTAATTATCTAGCTAAATATACGTTAATATCCTAATAAAACATGTCAGTGAAACAATTCATATCCAGCTAAGAACATGGTTATAACCCATAAAATATGTCACTATGGAGCTGAATATACGGTAATGTTCTAATAAAACACGTCAATTATAATATGAAGTTAAATGTAAATAATTTTATAATAATACACCTTTTTAAAAAATTGATAAATGTATTTTATTGGTGTAAACGCTTGCTGCCACAATAAGACTGAAATAAAAAAAAAATAGGAACAAGGGCATCCTCCTGAACTTACGGCACATTTATGGCACGTACCCGAAACTTATGGCACGTATCTCCCTTACAGCACATACTTTCCTTCCATGATATACTATGGAACTGCCAGAATCTTAAGAAATACCATAATAATAAATTTCATACTGCCCAGCATTAATATATATGTATACAGCTATATATCACACTATTATAGTACATGAAAATTAGAGATACAATACCTTTTGTTGTCAAAACATTTGTCTTTCCATACCTCCGGAGCAATATAAATAGGCGTTCCTAATTTGGTTTTTGCATATTCATCTTTCCTGGAATAAAATAATGACATATCACTATAACTTCACAATTCACACTGTCGTTTGAGTAACAAGTACTGCTGTGTTGGCCAAATTATACAGCAAATTGCTTTGCTTTGAGATTAAGTTGTGCTTTTGAAATGTTTGCACTAGCTATATGTTAATATCCCATCCATAGTCTGCCTTGTGCCACATACCTCCTGGGATAATCTCCAGAGTCACAGAGACCCTGCATTGAATAATGATCATTCCAAATATATAGGTGAATGAGGTGAATGGATATTTCAATGTTATCCTTCCATTTCCTGTAACCGATTATCCTATTCAAGGTCACAGGGGATCCAGAGCCTATCCTGGAGGCTATGGGAACAAGGCAGGGAACAAACCAGCATGGGGCACCAGCCCATGTACAGAGCCCTTATACCAGAGGTATGAGGCAACAGTGCTAACCACCGTGCCACCACAACACCGTTATTTCAATTTGAGGCAGTCATGGCTTTTCCATGCTGGCCTGGACTGGCTATCTGGTATACCAGGCAATTTGCCGGTTTGATTACTTGTCTTCCTGGCCTCAGCAGACTGTTACCAGTTTACTTTACTCTGCTACGGTGTCCTAGTCACAAAAGCAATTAGGAATATACTACCTGCTTAGGATTTTAGAAACTCCAAAGTCTCCCAGCTTGATGGTTTCTTCTCCAGTCAAAAAGAGACACTAATATGTAAATAAATATTAATATCAATGATATTGTGGTTAAAGCATTTTTATTTTGCTTAAAAATCCTCGAACTGCAAAGGGTTCTATCATCATCTGAATGGTAAGCTACATGTCATCTCTACCTGAGGATTTATGTCTCT
>JABFEA020000017.1:14366951-14377948 GCA_019775915.2 Cyphomyrus plagiostoma | reverse complement strand
TTGTAGTGCCACCAAAATCACTACACACATTTGCAATCTTATTATGGTAGGACTGCACCACTAAGGTTGGGAAAATGCGTCTAATGTTGTTACTATTTTCTTATTGGGAATGAAATTCAATAACTTTCTTACTATAAACTGTACTACCACCAAAATCACTACACACCTCTACAATCTCATCATGGTCATACTGCAGCACTTAGTTTGGGTAAATGTACCTTAGTCTGTTTTTAATGATTTTTTTATTAGGAATAACTTTCTATAAAGTTATGAGACTGCAGATGTGTGTAGTGATTTTGGTGGAACTACAGTTTATGGTAAGAAGGTTATTGAATTTTATTGCCAATAAAAATTCTTTAAAAATAGACTAAGGTACATGTGCCCAAACTAAGCGTTGGACTGCTCATAGGAAGCAATATTATCCGTATTTCTTTAAATACACATTGTTTGGATGAAAATCCGATTTTAGCTCATTGTCTACCATACTGCTGTTAAATAGACCCGTATACTGTGTTGTAAGAATGTTTTGTTTAAGATTTATTGAGCCACAAAGTTCAAATCTGCCAATGTCTTTAAAACTTTACTGGGGTAGCCAGGGGTCCCCACATAAATTAATCCGCCCTTGGTGTCAGTCGTCTTCCCTAGCCATAACTAGTTAGGTGAGCATTTCATTTTTAAAGTAGCGCTGAATTTTTACTATGTAAATTGCAAACAGGATGCCTTTGTTGGGGCTTATATAAATACATGTTTGTTGATTCTCATAGTATTGTTTTAGTTTCCTGTGTTAGATCTGTGCACTTCATGCACTTCGGAAATTAATTTCCCCTCAGATCAGTGAAGTATCTCAGTTTAATGTGTTTTTTGTATATAAATAAATATATTGTAACAGAATTTGTGTGTGTGATGGTTTTTATTAGTAGAGGTGAGGCATCTCTTTGTAAAAGAAATGAAAGTACTCCAATGACTAGCAACAGTAGATGTAGGGAAAACACGCACACGCCACGGTAAACGTTACAAGGGTGTTACATTAATTATTTACAACTTGCCCCCACCTGACGGGTCAACCGCTCCTGGTGACCCCCAAGTACAACACAATGTGACAGATACTGCGGAACCCAGCGTTTACTGCTGTGGCCAACATGTCACAGTCACCAATGTCCCTGGCATACCTTCCCTTCCTGGAGCATCCTAAGCTGCTGCACGGGGGGCCCCACTGCAAGTTAAGGGCTTTAGTCTCTTGAGGAAGTGCAGAACCCTCCCTCCACTCCAGCAGCTGGTGATGGATGTTCTCTAATCCCTTGCTGCTCGTGTCCTGCACCAACAACTCTGCAATGTACTGTGCTCCTCAGCATGATGGCAATGACACAAATCACTCTTTCAGGGGCAGTGAGAAAAGTTCCGGCATTGCCATGGAGCCTGGTGCTGGATCTCAAAGTCATACCCATGGGGGGGGCTCCAGTCAGGGTGCCAGTTGTCCCTTGGGGTTGTGGACGCTTAGCAAGCAGGTGAGAGATGTGTGGTGGGTGGGTAGCTGGAAGTGCTGTCCACAGAGATATGGACAGAAGCGGCGACAGGCTTGTACGACTGCAAGGGAGCCCTTGCGGGGACTGAGGCACAGGCCAGCTTTGCATAACGGCAGCAAAGACTGTGCAAAAGTTGTCTAGTGCCACATCAAACTTAGCAACACGGCTAATAGATCAGAGTAGATGAAGCACTGACTCTGTGGGACATTAGGTAGAACTTTAGGCATCAACCTCTCAGTTGTGGCAGGGGCTTTGCAAAGCCTGAAGGGCATGGCTTGGAAGTGCCATAGACTGTGACCAACGGTGAACGTGGTCTTGGGTCAGGCATCTGGGGCCAGTGCTAATAGCCACTTTGGTGCTAAACCATGTTGATCCAGCAACGTCATTCTGTGTGACTGGGTTTCTTGACCAGGACTTCTGGCACAGCCCAAGGACTGTCCAATGACTCCATAATACCCACTGCCACCATTTCTTGGATCTTCTATTCGACTGCCTCGTGCTTGGTGCATGCCACCCACTGAGGATATAGATGAATGGGTTAGGCATCTCCAGTGTTGATCTCATGTGGGATGAATGCTCTTGATCTGCACTTGTGGTCACGGGCTGCAAATATGTCTAAATATCCATGTTGAAGGGTCCTCAGCTGGCGTTTCTTCTCTGCTGTCAGGCCCACTCTGCACCATCGCCATAGCTTTTGGGCTGCCTGCACCATCTCCTGGGATATTTTTGCCATAGCGTTGTCGCCCAGTGTGTCAGGGGGAGGGGAGTTAACTGTATATTGCGGGCAGCTGGAACACTTGGGGGAGAGGTGGTCCCTTTTGTTGCCATATTTGTGTCTGTTGCATCCACTGCCAGTCTGCATCTCCACTGAAGTGGAGTGTGATCAGCAGACATATCAATGTGTGCCCTGGGTACAGCATGTCCAGCCCCATGATGCAGGCATCCCAGATGTTGGCCAGCCACAGCTAGACCATGGTCCACCCTGCCTGCTTGATGCTGAGCTGCCTCCTTCCCTTTGTTGGCATGCACCAGCCAATCGTGGGTGAAAGTCAAATCTCTGTCACTTACCACCCTAGTGGAGCTGGCTGGTAGGACTTCCTGGCAGATGATGGTGGACTCTGTGTCTATGAGGGCTCAGCATCAGGTGTCCTCCATGATGCAGTCCATGTAAAGGCTTCGCTCTTGACCCAGCTGGTCCACTTGATGACATGGGGGTGGAAGTTTGTTGGTGGATGAGGGCTCCATCACAGTACAGTTTCACTTTTTCCCCACCCGGGCTTCCAACTTCATGGGAGGAGGCCTGGTGTGGCCGGCATTTGGCATGTGAAATGCTTCAACCTTCTCTACCTCTGCCAAGGAACCAGCCAGCATCATGCTTGTAGCTGGATGCACTGGCAAAATTGTTCTGGTGTTAATGCCTTGACGAAGGCATGAGGAACATGTGGGTAATATGGGCAGTGGATGCTCCAAGGTCTCACTCTCCTGTTTTTGCCAACTTCTTGCTCATAGTCTCCGCTAATGGCTACAGGTGGTGACACTCCTTCCGCGCTGCAGCCAGAGGAGAGTGATCTTGCTGCTCGTCTGAGGAGATGCTGGGTAGGACCTGGACCATTTCCCCTAGCGGTGCCGGCGCCAAGTGGACTGCCATCTCTGTGGATGATCAGCTGTTGTACCAAGCTGTGAGATTCACTCACAGGTAGCTAGGTAGGGTTCTAGGGACTTTTGTCTGCTGTAGTTGAGCAGATCCGCAGCGCCCTCTGCTGCCTGGCACCGGCAGCGCAGCAGATCATCACATCATTGGGTCTCCCCAGGAGGACATAATGCTCAGCTGGTGGGGTCTCCTTCTGGTCTGCCGCTGCCCACTCCCTGTATCATCTTGGTGTTTCACAATGTTTTCAGACTGAAATTGGCAGATCAGGTCATCGATTTCTTGGACTATCTGAGATCCTGCTTCTGACATTAGTGTAATAGGATTTGTGTGGGTCATGGTTTTTATTAATGGAGAGGAGGCAGCCCATTGTAAAAGGAATGAAAGTTTCAGATTTATTAACCATGTACTGCCATAGATAACTACCAGCATTGCACAGGGAAGACTGCAATCGACATGACATTCCTGAGCTTCATGATCTAGTTTACTGAACGAGCTGAACGGTGAATGAAGTGAATGAATCGTTGCAGTGACCAAGATCATTGCTTTTAACTAAAATGATTTGTTCAAAATTAAAGAATCATTCAGGAACCACTGAAGTCTCGTTATAACCATTAAAATCGTCTCTGCTGTGACTTTCTAGTTGCTCTCTCGGGGAGTCATTAAGCTAGGTGGGGAGAACTTGGAAGTCTCCAGTTAATTAGGATTAATTATATGTAATTCTGCCTAGATTAAACTGTTTGATATCTGTGGTCTAAGGAGTTTACAGTAACAGAGAAACATTGTCTGAGTGTTTTATCAAACCAACAGGGGCCTACTCAGCAATGCCGTGCTCTGTACATTATAACTAAAGAGTTATAGAGCCAAAGAGCACATTAATAGTCTCTCCTAAATTAGGTGGTCTTTATGTGTTGATATATTAAGGCATTTAACATCTTAAGGGGTTTAACATGTCTATATATTTGGAGAAAAATATTAAACAGCCACCAGACTAGTAGTGGTGACTATTAATGATGACTTCACCTCAATCAATGGAAAATGTGTGCCTTGTATCACCAATGAAAGTTCAAACAGTCAAGAACACTTCTATATTTATTTACATGCAATGGGGATGGTAGCAGAACAGAATACTAAATATTGCTCCTCTTCACTTGTCTATTTTAGTCTTTAAAACCCCTTTGCATTTCGCCACATTTTTTCCATTTGTGGAAAACAAGATTTTAAAAGATAGGGAAATTTATAAGAGGATATGTAAGAAAACTAGTACATGCAGAACAGAGAAACTTAGGCAGAGAAATGAGGCATTATGAATAGATGATGGAGGGTGGCACGGGTGGGAGGGATTGAGCAAAGGAGATAGACAGTTGTGTATACCCAGGCTATAGTATAAACAGGAGATGAGGAAGTGATAAGGAAATTAAGGAAATGGGTGCAGCTTAAATAGCAGTGATTAATCCATCTAGACTCAGATAGTCTTCAGTTGCAGTTGCAGATGTGACCTATTAGCAGTACAGGCAAGTGCATTTGAGCTCAGTAAGACCCAGCTCATCTGGAGGAACTTTATGACCATGGCGAGGCAGTGAACTGGATCCTGCAGAACCAGCTTCTGCTAGAGCTATTTAATGTGCTAAGGGGACGCCTGGAGAAGAGGTGTGTGCTGGCATCGAGGGGCCTTCTCTGTGTCAGCTTGCCACCATCTACACACCAATCCAACCCAGGAGGAACCCGACTCCGTGGGACCCAGTGCAGTACAGGTTGGAGCTGACATCCGCCGATACGTTTCTTTTAGTTAAGCATCAGCAAAAGACAAGGGACTGCAAGTAAACTATCAGATAAGGCAGAACAAAGCGAAGCAAAATTGTTGTTTGTTATGAAAAGAAAATACTGTTACTGTACTGAAAATAGTGTTAATAAAGGTAATTGAAACAAGATTAACTTTTCCATTACATTGTAATTGTCAACAACCGGTAAATTAGACAAAGACTGTCGACAAAAGAATAAACGTTTAATAAAAAAATTAAAGATCTGGAAAAGAAATGATAAAGGCCACCCCCAACCAGAATCGTCTCCTCCTTCCAAGCTTTGACCAATCTTGGGACACATGTAAAAACCCCGTCTCCCATCTGCGACTCAACACGTTTGACTTCTCTGATCTATGGGATGAAGAGGACCTAAGAATAGATATTCCTGAGGGAGATGGAGGACTTGCAGGGACACATATCTGTCAAATCAATGCGGACGTTAGGAAAGCTATTCCTGCCCCACCACCGCTTGCTCCTCCTTTGCCCCCATCAATGCCGTTGGATGGCCCAAGCCCTGGTAAAGGACGAACTCTCAGGCTCCACTGGAGAGCTCTCCAGGCTCTGCCTGTGCTTCCCAAGGTCAGCCGCTTTGGTACTCAAACCATCTGGGCAGGGTTGGAACCAGTCCACTTGGATACCAACAAACTGGAGTACCTGTTTGAAAGCAAAATAAACAGCAGCACTGGATGTAGGGTGAGAAAACAGCAGGTTAGTAAGGCAGTTTGTGTCTGCCTGTCTACTCAGCATTCTTGATGTAGTGAGTATGTGTTTCACTCCTGCGTTCTTGTCTACTTCCCCTAGAAGCAGACGTGCATCTCGGTGCTAGGAGTGAAACGCAGTAACATCATCACCATTGCCCTCAGTAGTCTCCCACCCCCTCGCTTGCTGCCCCCTGCCATAATGAGTATGGACTGCTGTGTGCTAGACAGAGAGGACCTGCAGGTGTGTTTCAGGCTGTATTAAGAACATCTTTTGTACTTGTGATTGATAGTAGCGCCAATTGTTATCACTGCAGATCTTCTATGCTTTAACAGGATTAAACAGTCACGTACAATCTTAACCTCCTAATGAACATCATTTGGTGTTTTCTTTTTCAATCTTTTTAGAAACTGCAGACTCTGATCCCGTCAGAAGAAGAGTTGTGCTCGATTGGAGATGCCAAGGCCCAATTCCCAGACTCCGTTTTGGGCCCAGCAGAGGACTGTCTCCTCACGTTGAGTAGAATTCCCCATCTGAGTCAGAGACTTCAACTTTGGGCTTTCGCTTTGGATTATGACAGTTTGGAGAGAGTGAGAGCCGCGTATCTTAGCTGTGTTCATGTTACTCAGTGATGTTTAGGCAGACTGTTTTGCAGTTTTTCACTGTACAGTACTGGTTATTTTTTTCCCAATATTTTTTTTCCTGCCCAGGAAATTGCTGAGCCTCTCTTCTATCTGAAGTTAGCTATGGAGCAGCTAATGGCCAGTCACACATTCCGCTGCATCCTGGCTACGGTGTTAGCAATTGGCAACTTTCTCAATGGGTGCAAGGTGACTGTGGAATTCTCCTCCCTAGCTTTCTGCTCTGTGTGTTGGTGTGATTCTGAATAATGTGTCTCAGCAGGTGTCACCAGAGTGTTATAGTCAGCCTCAGATCTCAGTGTCTAAGTCCTACAGGTCTGCCAAAGATGCATGTGCATCGGAAATGGACACCCGGGTGCACACTTGTAACTTCTCGCATAACGGAACAGCCGTGTCTTGTGCTGTGTTCTTTACATAAATATGGTGCAATTAGTTGTCATTCATAAAAAGAAAATAATACACTTAGATGTCTTGGATTTAAAGTTAATTATTGTATTTCTGTAACTCTGTTATTTTAAAGACACCTCAACTTATCAAGAGCAGGCACCCTGAAGCTGCATTAATAAAATAGTTTTTTGCTTGCTTTGTGCTTCCCACTAGGCCAGTGGGTTTGAGCTGAGTTACTTGGGTAAGCTGTCGCAGGTGAGAGACACTCGCAGCCGCCAACCACTGCTGCACCACGTCTGCGTCTTGCTGCTGCAGCTTTACCCACAGTCCTCCGACCTCTATTCCGACATCACGGCTGTAATGCGTGTCAGTAAGGTGGGTATATATGTAGTCACTCTCTCTTATTCATGGCACCCTCATCTTGGCCAAAATTTATCTCCTTTCTTTCACTTGCATTTGTATTCCTATTCCAAAAAGTCTTGAGTTAGGAAAAATCACTGAAATATCCAGTTTATTAATTAAAAAACCTTAGATCTAACATAGGCTTATCGAATTTGAAGAACTAGCTTTAATGTGTGTTAACTTATACACCTCTAAGATATGTTTCCCATAGGTTTAGGTGTTGATATTTCAGTTTCCACTGTGAATATAAGCTAACTCTCTTTATGTCCTTCCATTCTCCCCTCTGTATCTTTCTCACATGCGCATACTTTCTCTTTCCTTTTAGTGTGACTACAGTCAGGTACAATCTAACCTCACACAGCTGCTGTCTTGCTGCAAGGCATCATGGGAACAGCTGCACATGCTAGAGCGGGAAAAAGGGAAAGAACTTTGGGGAGAAAACGCAGAGGGTACCCTCAGAAAGCGCCTCCCTAGGATTCTGAAGGAATATGAGGAGAGACTGAATGTGTTGAAAGCTGTCCATAGAAGGGTCATCAATAGGTAATAAAATCTACTTCCCTTACATACTGAGAACACTATTACAGCACTGTGACTGAAGTACTATCAGTATTAATTCTAATATTCAGCTGGCCTCAATTTACTGTTTACATATTGCCTGAAGACATTTGATGCATCTGAAATCACACATTTCCATACTAAATAGGGCAGCAAAAGAGTACACGAGATATAATAGTGTGTCCAAAACCATCATGTGCATTAGTTAAGGACACAAAAAGTTAAGATCTAAAGTGTGCAAACACTGTACAGTGGACAAAATTCAATCCCATAATTCTAGGCGTGACTTCTGAGGAAGTTAGGAGTTAACTTATGAAAATGTTGATTGATGGTAATGGTGTTTCTAATGTGAGTATAATTCTCAATAATTTAACTCACGTGATAATTTAAAAAGCATGATAAGCATTGAATTATGCTGGTTTTATCTATTATAAATTGTTGATGTAAAGATCTGTCAGGACACGTAACATTATTTTGCAGTCTCAGCAGCACTGAAAGGTGCAATTCTGTAACTAGAAAGTAGTTAGTAAGTTTGGTAAACGGTTTGTGAAATCGGTATTTGTTGTTATGCAGGACAGCTATCATTAAAGGTCAAAGTCCAGCAGTTCAAAGGAAATGCAGTGCGTCCATAAAGTGTATGAAGTTTTGTACAAATGAACTAAGGAATCATACTAAAAGACCATTGACATAGTATGTACTTTTTCCTCATTAAGTAATGCGTAGGGTGGTATTTTGGATATGGCCCTTGTCTCATTGTGAACTGCCATCTATGGTGATAAAGATTGTAATCACTATGATTTTGATTTTAAAAAGACAACAATGATATGAAGTTCTTCTTCTGCCCTTTTCTTGCAGGTTCCACTCCTTCTTGCTGTTTCTGGGATATCCACGCTGTACCGTGAAGGAGACTAGCCCTGAGGTCTTCTGTAAAACTGTCAGCAACTTTGCCCTGGAGTACCGGGCGTCGCACCAGGCCATCGTCAGAGAAAAGGAAAGAGAAATTGAAAGAGAGGGAGAAACGACTGCTTCTACTCCACAGTGTTCCCAACCACAGGTAGCCATTGGTTGGAAGGAGTGAGGACATAAGACATAAGAAAAAGAAACATGGGAATGGATAGATGCAATAGAGAGAAACTGAGGAAGAGAGTAAAGTTGACAAAGGGATGGAATAAAATTAGAAGTTGGGGATGAGAAAATCACTGGGGGCGTGCCATGTTTGTGGAAGGGGCTTTGGGGGAAACGTTCTCTGATGGTCTATTTCCTGCTCCTGCCTTGACCCCACCAGATTTAATTTACACTTCTCTCTCTCCTCCCAGGAGTGTTTAGAACACTGCAGACTTCAGGAGGTCCTGAGAACACCTGAGTCTACCCTACACCGAGACCCTAGCCTTCCCCGCTCCCGCAGAAAGAAAGGTATGTGTAAAGTACTGCTGTTCAATAGAGTTTCTTCCAGCGAAGCCAGTATCATGATTAAGGATATTAACTTTACCCTATACTATGTTATACTATGATGTCTTGTTGTACTATTTCAACAAGGTATTAAATGCATATAGCATATTGAATAGGCAAAAATAATAAGTTATTTTGTGTAAATGTAAAGAGCTATGCATTTATGCAATGTAAATGCAGGCAAACGTGTGTTGTTTAAAATACTACTGTCTGGTTATTGTAGACCTGGGAGGTGTTCCATGAAGCAGGATTTCTGATGAGCTGGATGACTTGTTGGATTAAAAGTAATCTGGACTAAATTGACTTCATCTTCATAAACTTATATTTAGCCCAGACTACCTTAAATTCATGCTAAGCAAGAAATCCTGCTGCAATGAACACCTCCCAGAGGTGCAAATCTTATCCAGAAAGGACCGTTGTGTATGCAGGTTTTCACTGCAACTCCCTAATTAGATTGCTAATTAGAGGACTGATTGGCTGAAAAGTTCTCACACCTGGGTTTGAACAACTGATCTAAAGGTTTCCCATAAACCTGCATACACAAGGGACCTTTGCAGGCATGATTGGCCACCCTTGTTGTAAACAATGTGTGTTTTCTTTCTAGGCCAAGTTTCTAGCAAGCTGAAGTGACAATAATTGATGTGTCTCCTTCTCTTCACTCCCCAAACCTACCTAATTATGGAACACATGATACATCGGCCGACCAGAAGCTGAGCATTCTTTAATAGCATCCAATGTAGCTGGCTAGCAGGCCCGTTACCATGGCCTAAGAACTGTACCTCCACATGGGCCAAGCAAAAGTCACATGTTGTACAACACCTATTCCATGCTTCCTGAAGACTTGAGTAGGCATGCTCCCCTTAACTTTGTTCATTAAATATTACAGCAGCGTATGTACTCCACACAGTTCTAGTATTATATTTACATCACATTTAGTTGCGTAACAGATGCTTTTTATCCAAAGTTCCTCAAAGTTTAATAAAGCTGGATATTTTGCTAGAGAATTTCCAGGTTGATGACCTGCCCAGGGTGATGTTTCAGACTTGAACGAGAAAGACTGGACAATACATGAAACTTAAACAGAATGTACAAATGCAGCATTCTGCATTATATTTCTGTCCTGTCTTACCTTAATAACTTTCCCTTACTTCCCAAACCACCAGGCATTACTTAAGTACAGCATATGAAATTCTGAGAAGTCTACATTTAAAATTTGGGTGAACTGTTGTTTGTTCAATAAATTCTATACAATAGTCAGACAGTTACCCACTCAACACTGTACCCGTTCACATAAACACACACACATTTAACAGATGCTTCCATGAAAGTTGTTGCCATACATACTTCAAATAACATAGCAGATTATTCACCAAAGATCCACACTAAAAATAAACAACATTTTCACATTAAGTATATTCCTTTTAAAAGTCGAAGATTTTTATTTTCCTAGTAAAAGTTTCAGTTAAAAAGAATGTTATTATAAGCTATCTTGGGGGATGGGATTTTAATATTCCTGCAGATGTTTAAAGGCTATAACTCTACATTACTGGGGACACCAATTACAATTAAGCAGGCTTGTAGTGGCTCCGAGGTATTTCAGGAAAACAGCAAACTGAATAGCAGTAGTTATTGTGTAACAAACTCTTCTGAGCATGTAAACAATAAACTATCTTACTAAAAACTATCAAGACAGAACAGGATAATAAAGAATCAAAGCTAATCAACTTTTCTCTTTTTGTGGGGTTCATCATTAAAAACTATTATTGTTGTTATTGTTTCATTAGACAGACAGCCAGACAGACAGACAGACAGACAGATAGATAGATAGATAGATAGATTCTACTATTATTATTAATCCATATTAATTCTGAAAGAAATTTAGGATTTTAAC
>JABFEA020000017.1:14350052-14362074 GCA_019775915.2 Cyphomyrus plagiostoma | reverse complement strand
TTGAATTTTGAAGAACCATTCACATTTCAGAAATGAAATGTGTACAACTGTCCTACCGACTTATTATTCTGGTTATTTCCTTTAGCATGGTGACAACAGATGTAGGGATGTTTGGAGTTGGGGTTGTGTTTAGTGAGGTGTCTAATGATGTGTCCTGCTAATCCATCAATGGGTAGGCTCACTACATCCTGTAAATTGAAGGTTACTGGGAGGCTAACTTGAACTGAAAGTTCAAGACTGCAAAGATGCCTGCTGATATACACTGGGCACCACCTCACAGTGGGAGGAAGTAAATCTTCACATAACTTCCTCTCCACATGGGCACTGATCATTGACAATGAATAGGTAACCCCTAATTAGTGTTAGTGTTTCTGTACTACTGTCAAGGAGTTCTTAGAATCCTTAACCTGAAGTGCCAATTGAGAATACGGCAGTGAAATGCTTCTCAAATACTCCAGCACCCTCAATGAAGTCTTAACCAGACACAAAGGGGACAAACAAAATCTATATATCAGATATATAGATGAGGGGGGGTTACCTTTACTCCCCATTTGGCCTTTCACTACTAGCTGGATTTAACTGTACCGAGCCTTACAGCAGTGATGAAAGTTATCTTGTAACATTATCTTATGTCAAACTGGAAAATCAGACCACACTCCATTACCTTCCCGGCTTTGACAGTCTGCCTATGGTGCGCCATGGGAAGTGCCTGCCATAGGAAGGGTTCATACTGAGGTGAAGCGTGGCCCCTTGGATCATACTGTAGTTTGGCTGTGGGTTCTGTGTCTCTCAGCTCTGTTCCAGCAGTCAGTTAATTTGTCATAAATGAAACCCATCGGCCTTTGGAGATGTCATTTACAGATGGATAATTTCTATCAGCAAAGAGCCAGGTGTTGTATACTAACAAAAACTATTTTGGCTTGAATTTTGTAGGACCATTTCAGAAATGAAACGTGTAAAACTATCCTACCAACATGTTATTTTGCTAACAAAGACTTTTGTATGAAAACCCACAGGCTGCTTATTCTGACTTGCTTTTGCCATGCTTACCTTTGCCCCTTTAAAGGATACAGAAGGAGAGAATACCACCTTTTGGTTTCGTGGTTCATTGATTTAATTTTTCTTGTTCCATAAAGAGGATGGAACTGCTCAACTCGCTGTCTCCTACTCTCCCCTACTTCCATCATGACAGCTGGCTTTCCACCGGTAGCAGCGTAATGGCCAGCAACGTGACCAACAAAACTGACCCGCGCTCACTGAACTCACGAGTGTTCATCGGGAACCTGAACACACTGCTGGTGACCAAGGCCGACGTGGAAGCCATCTTTAGCAAGTACGGCAAGATTGTGGGCTGCTCCGTTCACAAGGGCTATGCCTTTGTGCAGTACTCCAATGAGCGGAATGCACGCTCCGCGGTGGCCGGCGAAGACGGTCGCATGATCGTGGGCCAGGTGTTGGGTAAGCTGCATTATTGGAGTGGGAGCCGTTTGAGAGGGCTGGGCAGTTGGTGTGCGGCAGGAAAGTAGTGGAAGTGAGACCCTGCATCCATTTCTCACACAGATATTAACTTGGCGGGTGAACCCAAGCCTCACCGATCGAAAAACATCAAGCGCTCTGCGGGTGATATGTATAGGTCAGGCTACTGCCACTTTTTCATTTTTACCCCCAGATTCATTTATTTGGCTTTAATGGCAGAGAAAATGCACAATCCAATAAACAATTGTGATGCTGTGTAATATGCTTCCTCTTCCTTTCCAGCTCGACTTTTGATCTGGACTATGACTTTCAGAGGGATTACTATGACAGGTATGCATAAAGAGTGTGTGGATCTCCCTGTGTCTTGGCCAGACTGTTTATAAATGTTGCTTCTTCCTGTCAGGATGTACTCGTACCCGTCCCGGGTGCCGCCGCCTCCTCCACCCCTGTCCCGGGCAGTGATTCCATCCAAGCGTCCCCGAGTGAGTGCCAGTAGTGGAGGTGGCCGACGCACCAAGAGCAGTTTCTCCTCTTCCTCCAAAAGCAGCCAGAGAATCTCCTCCTCCTCACGAGCTGGTAGGTAGTTACTGCTTCCTGCTTTTTAAATCCTGGACCAGAATTTTGTGTGTGTGCATTGCTGTAGTGTAGGGCTTTATCATATATTACATTTTAAGGGTTTTCTCCTTGTTTCCCTAGTAAAGGCAGATGACCTGCAGACTATAAAAAAAGAACTAACACAGATCAAACACAAAGTGGACTATCTGCTGGAGAGCCTGGAGCGCATGGAAAAGGACCACAACAAGAAGTCAGGTAAGATAGACACCAAAACTGTATATTCATGTCATATATACAACAAGTATATATGTGCCATGTAAGCCTTATGTCTATCAGAAATGTTTACACTTGAGTTAGATTCGAGGCAAGAACCTGGCTAACTTCCTTGTCTTGCCCTTCACTGTGGTCCTACTCAATTGGTGACTGTATCTGGAACCGTTATTCCGGACAGAAGGGAAAAGTTTGAAATCAGAGCCGGGGGAAGTTTCCTCACTTCAGCATTCCAGCAGCAAGAAAGACGAGAGCGGGAAAAGGGAGAGAGAGGTAGTGGAGCTTAACGACTCTGAAGAGGAGGGAGACTTGTTGGAGGAGGAGGAGGTAAGCAGTGGCTGTGGGGGTGGTTTTGAAGATATTGAGCAATGGAGAGTGAATAATTAACTCTGGAGGGGAAACAAAAGGTATTCGAGAATTTTTATGCAGCGCTCACCTAGGCAGAGGTGATGAAGAAAGGGCCACACACTGGAGAGTGTAGTGCACCTTCTCCTGTCTCCTAAATTATGTTATTCCTCCAGGTGAAGAGTCGAGGGAGGGAGGAAGACAATGATGATGAGGAGGAAGAGGGGGAGCAAGAAGAAGGAGAAGACGACGGTGATAGCGCCAATGGCGACGACGACTCGTAGATGCGGCAAGAGATGCACAGCTTGCATGCAACATGGTCCCGTACAAAAAAACTAATCGGCTGAACTCGCAATACCGAGCACACAGGAGTGAAACAGAGTAGGACAAAATTGTACAAACTTTGCTGTCAATCCACATGCCTTGTACAGACACCTTTCTGATCCATACTCTTCATTAATCTGTATGCAAACTACTGGCTATACTAAACCTGTCATGCATCTTTCATCTACAGCCACTTCTCACCGTTTCCTTCAGTAGATGTTACGTTTTGTTCTTCTCCTACCTGCTTTTAATGTAGTGGCTGCCAGCCTTCCCACTCTTTAAAAAGCGTGAAGTGAAGGCAGATGTCCTCATTTCAGAACCAGGACAACTGCAGTAAAAAGGTCAGGGAGGGAAAAAGAGTAAGGAGGAGAGAGGCAGTTACATTCATTGAACAAAAAAAAAACCTGTGTTGCATGATGGCTGGTTACTTTACAGAATGTCTGTGATGTGTTGCAGTTGTTTCTTTTGGCCAGTAGGCGGCAGTAAGAGACAATGGCTTTGTGTCTGTTTACTGTATTTAAGGCAAATAGGATTTATATAGTTAAACTGTTTTACATTTTCGAAAAACGGTAGTTATCAGAATTCTGTTGAACAGCAGTTTTCCCTTCGAATAGTGAAGATTTCTGTAATTATATGGAAAACTATAAAGTACTTTGAATTATCCAAATTCTCTGTGATGCAGCGACTTCATGTTGTTTTTTTATTTAATTTTTGTTTCAAGTGTGAAAATAAATTTCAATAAGCTTTCCATGTCTGTTTGTTTTACTTCTTGCCTTGCACGCCTCCTGTGCATATCAGATGAGGCCTCCGTGTCGTTGGAATGCTCTGATAGGAGGACCCCTCTCATAGGTATGATAAGCAGTTCTTGAGGCCTGATCGGAATAGATGGAAAGGGGGACAGCAGAACGATACAGATATCTCATGAGTTCAGAGCCTGTTTGGAGTTTGTCAAGAAAACGTTCTGCCAGTTTGCCTTAAAATCAATGTGAAGCAGAGAGCAATGAAGGGGTGGAAAAAATATGAGGGGGAAAAAAAATTCACAGCTTATTGACAGAAGACAAGGTAACAATTAAGATGTATCAGCATGCATAAAACAGGGAGCAGGGAAATGAGAAACAGAGAAGCCGAGCACTGTAAAGTTTAGGGTGATTTATGAGCGTATCCCAGAGGAGGGCAGCTGTGGGTTGGGGGGTCTGCTAGTGAGAGGGACTTCTGTGCTGCTGAAGCCTCAGTCAAAGGGACTGAACCCATCCGGGAGGGGTAGGTGGAGAGAGGGAGTCTTTATGTGAGCGTGTCAGTGGAGCTGGTGCCAGGAGAACCACAGCTTCCTGTCCCTCTCTCCATGTGTGAGCTACACCCTCCAGGCGGAGAGGAAAGGGGCGGGGAGCAGTCAAGCTGTTTTGTATTTCTCTTCTGCCTCCTTACATCTGTCCTCTGTTTCAGTTTCCCTCTTTTTGCTGTCCTCACATTTATCCCCCCAACACACACACACTTTCTGCTTTGTCACTCATTCCTGGCTTTTTCATTGGCCATCAATCTCACTCTGGCTCTATCTGTTGTTAAAATGTAAAAATATTGCTGGCTGGTGTGTCAGAGAAATTCCTGCGTGTGATGGACTATGCAGACTAACGTTTGTACATCATCGTATCTGTCATCAGGGAAACAAATGAAAATGACATATCTAAGAAACCACAACTTTTCCTTTTTCTCTATAGAAAAAGCATCTATGTCTGCCTAGTATTTCTGTTCATTTTCTGTTTGTTTATAAACATGATCAGCAGTTGCATGGTTTCAGATGTGTTTGTTGGATGCTAACTTTATTGTATGTGTCTTTCATTGCACTGACATCACAGCAACTGGCTTTTAAAAGTAGGTCAACACAACTGTGATGTCACTCCCTAGGGAACAATTCAGTGGCCAATCACGTGTAAACACTCCCCCTTACCCCTCCCACAGAAAAACAAACAGCTTCCTTCATTTTCTATGCATGAGTCCTGGCATGACAGAGTTGTTTTTAGATATACACCCCAATCCAAACATAGAAACACATACCTACACAGTGTCTCACAGATTTTCCACATACAAACAGACATACACATAGGCAGAGTGTTGCTATATAGACTTTCTCCCTCATCACCCAGGTGAACATAAATACATACACAAGCACATTAAAAGCTGGGCTTGTATTGCAATCAAAATAATTGTACTCTTTATAGCAGAACAATGGTGAAACCTCAATCCACTTACAGAAGTGTGCCGGATAATTAGAGAGTGCTTTCTTGGTAGACAGTCCTAACAAGTTGGGCATATTATTGTAGAAGGCATCACACTGTGGAGCCCCAATAAAAGATTTAGCTAGTGTTTCTGTAAGTCACTTAAGCGTTGATAATTATTTAAATTCAGCAGACATGTACAATACGAAAAGGCATTGGTAAAGTATCAGGGCTCCCTCTCTGGTCATGAAGAGAATACAAATATGCTTAAGTTAAAACTACAGGTAGTTATGGGGTTAACACTTTACTTGAAGCAGTCTACGTAAGGGTGACATGTAACCGTCATGACATAAGAATAACATGACCAATGTCCTGCACATTAACATCATTCCAAAAACCGAATGACACGTTATGACAACAGTCATAAACATCAATAATATGTCATTAATGTGCATGACGCGTGTCATGATATTTTTATGACTGTTACATGTCACCCTTATGTAGACTGCTTTAAGTGTTACCATTATGGGTAACAGACAACTTTGTTTGGGAAACTGCAGTATAGTAAATTACTTTATAAGACTGATGAAAGTGGATCTCTCACAATACGAGTGCTTGCCACCAGACAAACATAGACCTGCCCTTCATTTCCTGGCTGACCACACTGAATCCCACAGAATACCGTTGTATCATTTCCCAGTGGTGCAGTCTGCCCATTTTTAAATATGACTGCAATCTGGATTCTATTGCTCATTAAACACATCGGAAGCTACCGATTTTTCTGGCATTTGTATCTGTATCGCAGAGAAATAAACACAAGAGCTCGACAAGGAAAAGATGGCAGTTGCATTGTCAAACAACTGGTTAGTAAAGCTTTCAGAACTGTGAGCAGAACTGGTGCAAGTGCTGTGTGATGTCATCTTGTACGCCCCAGTGATGAGTTGGATTCATATTAGAACATATAAAACAGTAAGAACAATGTGTTTTTAAGGCAGATGCTTATGTTTCCTGAAGATGCTATGGTTGCATGAATTTCACCATGTTGTAGTACAAAGACTTGAGCTTTCTTAATAAAAACATGAAAATATTCTTTTAGTCATTATATACTGGAAGCATTGTACAGCCAGGGGTTACATCAGAATCAGAGGGCGGGAGCAGTCAGGTACAGAGCTGGGGAAGGTCCTGTTTAAGCTGCACTCTACACTCCTGGGTAAATATTTTATGATCTTAACAGCAAATCATTGGTCAGATTATTAGAAAGATAAAAATATATATATATATACCCCGAGACCTGTGCCAACATTAACATTATCATTGCTTGTTGTGGCAGTGAACTGTTAGAAACAAGGAAATTCTCATACATAGCCTTCTTGCATGCAAAAATAAAATCAAGAATTGATTTAAGTGTTTGATATAAAATTCAAACTAACACATGTCAGGGTGTTCAAAATTTTCCAAAATCTCTTCTGGCTAAATGCTGTTGAGACCATTAAAAGCTTAATGTTCTGTGATTTCAGGTTGGGTCCATTTTTTTTTGCCCAGGAGTATACTTTAGTTTACTAGTTATCATATGTGTTTATGATTACAGTCTTGGAGATGCAGTATTTTCATTTGTCAGCATGTTGTGTTACGACTTCAATACAATACAAAATAAACAAAAAATTGTGATCAAAAAGGTACTTTTATTTGATATGGATATTGTACATATTTTGTCGTTAAATAATATTTCATTTTTTAAAAAACAACGTAAATACAACTTAAAAGTGCAAGACCTGTTACGAGTATATACTCATTCATTGGTAATACTCTTACTTATTCATTTGTAGTGTCCACATGAAAATGAATTCAAGTACCAAGGTACTCACAGGTTGTTTCTTATACATGTCTTACCATTAACAGATTCTAGGTAGTATGTGAATATATATAGTGATGGATACAGTAAATATATTATGTTATTTAATCTTTATTATCCACTTTTCCACCCCTCCGCACTTTTAAACATTTAATTTGTTTGTTTTTTATTTAACTGTTGTCTCAAAGTCCAAGGAATAATAAGATTTCACTGCAAATTGTATCTGCATAACCATGCATGTGACAAATCTTGAATCTTGAAGTGAAGTTTTGGCGGCAGAATGGTAAGCAAATTAACATGAAATACAACAAAAAACGTAGGAGCGAAATCAAGGTGTCATGGTGTCATGAAGGAATGTGTGGTGAACGCCTGGTCAGAGTTTATAATTAAATTTAACAATAGTACTGATGAAAAATGTGATTTTTAGTGCAAAACTGACCTTTCATTTAACTGTTCACTTTGAAACTTTCACTAACTTTTGCACTCCAGCCAGGTATGATTTGGACGTAAGGATGTGATTGTTACTAAATACTCTAAATACTGTAGCACTTGGCAGACTGATGCATCTCAGTGGCGGGGGAAGAGACGAGGTGCGACGGTTCTATGCACAGGTTGCTCTTTACATGTAGTCCTTAAATTGATCTCGCACTGTGAGGTGCTGCAATCTGATGGTAGACGTAAAACCTACATCTGTCTCTGCGCCACAGCCAAACAGAACAGCAACACAACTATACTGATTATTAATTAGCTGGACACTGCAAGGTTTCACAGTTGCTGTGCACTAGTTGCCCTGCTGATAACAACTGGACTACAGTGTCTGGGACTAATCTGAGCGAAAAACTGTAGACCTGGAGTAAATAAACACAAGAATTTCCGTTGTGAAAGCATCAGCTGAAGAGGAATATTCCATATTCCATAATATATTCCAACTAATAGGAATAATCTCAGAATGATGAACCTCTGGACATCCTAAAGACTTGGTGTGAATAGACTGGCAGACCTTAATGAAATGTAGATAAACTGTAATCAGACTGTAGGCAGACTCAAGGACAGACTTCAATCATGCTGATCTAAATTGGAGCGCTTAATGGAAATGGATGACTAACCAGATTCGAAATAAACAGACAGACCCACTATTGCATAACTAAATGGGAATCACTATCATTTACATTCTGTATTGTGGGCAATAACCTTTACACATCTGTTTCACTAGTGGGATTGAAGGTTTGAGTGAAATGATCGAAAATAATCTATCATTACAGTTCTTATCACAACACAGCAGATCTGACATCCATCCATCTTCTACACCTACCAAGTCAGGGTCACCGGGCTGCCTGGAGTCCATCACAAGCAGCATGGGGCACAAGGTTAGGGTACAGCATGGACATCTCCGGGCAGAAACAAACTATAGATAATTTACAGATAAGTAACTTCATATTTTTGGATTGCGGGAGTAAATTGGAGTTGGGGACAAGGAGAATGGGCAAACTCCACACACACAGAACAGAGGCAAGATTCAAACCCAAACCCTAGTGGTGTGAAGGCACCATGCAACCCCAAGATCTGACATACATATGGGGGAAAATAGTAACTGCTCAGAAAACAGTCAAGTTTCAAGTTTATTGCCATATACAAATAACAATGGAACATCATTACCTGTAATGACATTTCTTGGACTCAGAGCCCCTTCAAGTTTGCACACTGAAATAACCCTAACAGTAAAAAAAAACACACACTTACGTAGAATAAAATAAAGTAGCCAAATATACAGCGTGGAACAGCGGTGTTGCATTTTGGGCCCCACGAAAGCATTTCATATTGGGCTTCCGAGGCCAGACCAATCTAGTTATTTTCCAAATTTTCTAGCCCCCTTGTCACTCAGGGGCCCTTGGAACCATCCTAACTTCCCCCCTCCTTACAGTGCCCCTGGTAGTCAATGGTGAAATGATAAGGTGCATAATACTCGGTGATTTGCGGGTACAAGGAGTGTAGTGTTTACATGCCCCGGTATATGTACACTACTGTGCATGTGCCAACGGTAACTTTTCTAGTCACAACTAGAAAAGCAGTCAAAAGTGAGATCCAAACAAGAAAAACCAGGAAAAAACATTACTGATAAAGGTATTTAACGTTAAAACGGCAAATGCAAACACATTTTGTAATCAATGGCAAACATTACTTTGCACCGGAAGAGAAGCAAATTATGTTAAGGTTGTCAATACCAAATCACGCTACTTGGAATAAACCCCACCGTGTGGCTGTATCCCACGCAATTACATTATGCACAAACAAGTCTGATGCCCTTAAACACGAAGGTTAAATTTGTCGCGTGTGGTTTTCGTTTTTAATGCTATTGCCGCAGTTAAACACCACAATGTACTTAACTAGCCTCCTATCCCCTTCAACAAAGTACTAATTTTTCGTTAAAAGCAAGTAAACAGTGACTTTTTACTGGGGAAAATAACGTTGCGCCTCTTAACTTCATCCTGTGTAAAATATCCAATCGTGCAACTTTTTCCTTAATAAAAAACGCCTTTTTCCGCGTCGAGCGCACGCATTATTGTCATTTTACTTCTGCAATACAGATGCTTGTTTCCGTTTTAATAACAGCCCTCCAGTTATGATTTAGTATCTCGGGAACACGGATTCCTTGTTTTTTTACAGATCAAGTAAGAAGTGGTTCACTGTGGCTATATTTATGAACTGGATAGGCTACTATATGTCGGCACGGTAAGTATAGCCTTAATGGCCTGACACCTCCACGTTTCTGGGGTCTGTTTGAATGTTCTCCCTAAGCGTGTTCATACTCTGTAGATACTCACGTCGTGTTTTTTCTGGCAGTGCAAAGTTTCGTACTCTCCCGTAAAAATAAAACATACGCACCACCACCATCCAGACACCGCCACCGAGGGCTTTTGTACATTGCGTTTGCTCTACTGGCATGTTTATCACTTGTGGGTGCTCCAGTAAATTGCGCAAGGTTCGGATATGAACATTAAGTAACACTTGAAACGACTGTGGTGATATCTGAGTCTAGGCAACATTAAATTTAATAACACGTATACACAGACTATCTACAGAACTATGCATCAATATGTGTACTGTAATAATGACTGAATCACATATTAATAATGTGGAATATGCCTCACAGCTGTAACTAGAACCTTGGAATGCGTGCGCGTTTTATTCGAGCCCCTTCAACAACGGGCGCCTACCAACAGCTTCAAGAAGGGGAAGACGACAGACATTTAGTTATATTACATGAAAGACACAATTAACCATTTCAAATATTGCGGCTCCCTTTAAAGGAAACTAGAAGGCAACAACGGGAATTTAATCTCGTCCGGACGTTTTGAAGCAGGAAGGCGGACATACATTCATAATGTGGCACCCTTATTTGTCTCCCCCTAGGTCTTGATAAAGTAACTTTCCCCGTGGCTTTTTGATTGACGGCTCCATATTTTCAGTGGGGATTTTTTTTTCTGTCTGGTGAAAGAACGAAAAAAGACAGCGAATTTGAAAGGGAAGAAAGGAAGAAAACACAGGAGTAAACAGCGCATATATCCATATACATATATCAACAGCGACTAAAGGACCGGGTCTGCAAAACGGCATATGTCAAGACAAGAAGACTAGAGTTGTGTTTATATGTAGATAAGACACGTATTTTAAATAGGTATTATTCCTCTCGGATTTTTTTTTTTGCTTAAGGTAAGTAAATGGAGAACTGTATCTTGCTGAATTTAATAAAATGTCGATAGGCATGAAGGCTAGAATGTTAATATAGAGAATGTTACTATTTTATACATTTTATTTACCAGCCTACAGAAAATATGTGTGTTTATCACGAAACTGTGCAAATGCATGTAAACACAGAGAGTTTTCCCCATTCTTTTATGCAGAATATGCACGCATAAGGGATTTGGCGCGTTTATTTTTATCGCTAAAATGGTATGACTTTTATTTGTGCTATTTCAAATGGCTTAATATGCGATCCAATTTACCTGCCATTTTCGTGTACTTATTTGAAAGATGAAAAATATATACTTAATTCGTTTATATGCAAATAAATCGAGAGCGCAACAACAATAACAAGTCCAATTCCAGACCAAAACACGATCAGCTATGGGATCCAGGGTTTGTCGCGACATGTTTATCACGCGCACATGTGGCGTTAGTATTATACTCATTGTTCGGATCTCCGCCTCAATTTAAAAAAACACTATGAAAACGATCTAGTACCGCCTATCCCCAGGCGGACAGTCGTATAAATTCAATTTACTCTTGAACTCCAACAGTATTGCGTTATTTTGACTATCCCCGTAGCTTCTTGTTGTTTTTACCCTCAGAAATATTTGTAAGTGACACTCAGTGCCTTCAGAAATGTATCTTACTTGAATTGAATATAGCCTAAAAGTATGTTGTGGTAAGGGAGCACGGTAAAACGAGCGTCTGTGTCGGGTGAACGTTTGCTCACCGAACGCTAATGCAAAGCAGCAGCACACGCTCCTTCTGGAGACCAATCGCCTGTATGTCAATGTCAAACGGAGGTGTGCTGTTCCCGCGCCCTCAATTGGCGATCCGTAACGAAGCGACATCCATGAATGGATTTCTTTTATTCACAGTCATTTATATTAAAGAAGCATTATTCCCGGCAGTAATAGGCTGCACTTGTACCCCCCCCCCCCCCCCAACGCACGCACACACAGTTGATCTTCCTATCTAAATGGGGACCGTCCATTCATTTCTATGGGAAAAACCATAATCCCAATCACGACACCCTTATACCTCTACCCATCCCTAACCATAACCATAAGTAACCAACCAAAATACGAGACTTTTGGCATTTTTACTTTTTTGATTGCATTCACGGATTTTAAAAAACTGAAGTTATCCAAATGGGGGACCTTAAAAGATGTCCCCAAAAGTAGGGAAATTTCAGGTTTTACTACACTTTGGGGACAATTTGGTCCTCAAATGTGATCTA
>JABFEA020000017.1:14336892-14347249 GCA_019775915.2 Cyphomyrus plagiostoma | reverse complement strand
TTAAGTAGCTATTTAATATGCACTTTTACTTAGTCTTCTGGTTAATCAGGTAAAGACAACAAGCAAGCAAGTGTTTCGCCCGAGTGGCTGCAGTTCCAGTAATTATTAGTAATTTGCATTGTCCAAAGTGAGGTATGATGGCTGTAGTTTTCAGGTTAGGATTCTTCAGTCTATATAAGAAACCAAAGCTTGCGGTTAGAAGCTATTTCAGGTTTTAGCCTCCACGTCTCTGTGTCACGAGCCGAAAGGTCTATGGGGTGTCTGCTTTCATATTGAAACCACCGTTCTGATGTCACATAATCTTTCTTAAGTAAACTGTGCCTCATCTTGAGCTCGTACTTTAGATAAAGTGGGACTGAGGAAATTGCACATGCTTATGCTTATAAACACGCTGGCACGTTCACATGCAGTTGTGTACAAGAATTTGATCAAACCGACAAACATGCTTCAATGGGTGTGTTTGGTCAAACTGGCACGCAAACTTGCATAGTCAGTCATGCGGGAACACTGACACTTGTATCTCAGGAAAAGATGTGATATTTCGTAAGGGAGGAGCTCGAGGTGCCAGAGCTGGGAATAACTTAACCTCTGCCAAGGTTGGGGGAAGCAGTGCAGAGGGCTAAATAGAGCAATGAACTTGAGCCTGGAATGTAGATTGGGCAAGCGGGTCTTGATGACTGCAGCTGTTTCTGTCTAAGGAAAGGTACCTGGAGTGAGTGAGGATATACTGATGACTGTCCCCACGAGAGACCACATTGCCTGCTAGGTTGTGCAGTAAACTGGGTTCTTCATGGATGAGACAGCGCGGCAGCAGCAGTAACCCAAGGACAACTGTACGACTCAGAGCGACGGCTACTTAAAACAAGTCAGTGGGATTACAGACTATAGCTAACAAAATATTGTTTAATGGGAGTTTGGCCCTGGTATTTGGTCTTAGTGTAGCATATAAGATGGAATAAAACGACGAGCTGCCTTGAGTTTCTTTTGGCTGTATCTTTAGTGTGGATGAAAATCACTGAGGCTTGGGATATTTTGGTTACACAGACAGCTGCTTTGTTGTGGAAAGATGGGATTGATTGAGAATGGAAGTAACAGATATGACTGGTTGCACAGGATATGAAGGAGTATGTATGGTTGTGATTCTCCTGGTTTAGTTTGGAATGCACTGTTAGCTATACGCCCTATGTAAAAGTGTAACTATTATTCTTTGTTGTAGGAGAGTGAGGGTTGAACCAAGTGAACAGGAATATTGCAGTCATTTAATATAGTATTATAAATGTTTGTTGTCTTTCCCTCATCCTCAGTTAGTATGCTGAGACTTTGACGCCTATTCTATTCCTGTCTCAAAAATCCTCCCTCCCCGATGCCCACACCCAAATTGCAGTTTTATTTTCTTTGCTCGACACTTGCTCAGGCGGCTTTTCCCTGTTCTTGTGTGCCATCGCTGTTTTGTTTTAAGCCTCTTCCCACCCTGTCCCTGTAATCCACCCCAAATAAAACAGTTGCTCCTTCTCCCAGCCCTGTGTCACATGGTTCTGTTTGCCATCCTAACCAAAGCAATTCTCACCAGGGTATAGCTGGTCTCGTTTGTGTCCTGGATGCTCCTATGTTCTTGTACTTTGCTTTGATTAACTGTTCTTGTAACTGTTTTTGTAATGTTTTGCTTCAGTGCTGACTTACACTTGTTACTAGTGATTTATTGGAAACTTAGCCTAGCTGCACTTGCGCTTAGTTGGCTTCCTGACAGCCGCTTCTGATGTGCTATCTGCCTCAATCGTATGCCACTTTAGACAGAAGCATACTTTAAACAAATAAATGTGCATCTGTAATGTATTTCTACAAAAACGTGTAACCACTGTGCATAGACAAAGCTCAGTGTAACTGTTACCCATTAGAGTAGATGCTGCTTAATACTGGATGAGATATTCTGCTATTTTACTGCTAAACTTTTTATAGCCTGCACAGTGGCTTTTATCACAGATGAATTCTTTTTACTTTTTCACAAAACCTAAGGAGAACAAATTAGTTATTCTTGGACTGTACTGAGTTAGATGAGTTAGGACAGCATTTTTCTGGTTTCAGATAGGCGTGCTGGGCAATAATGGTAGTGCTATGATGGATTGGTCTGGGTCACGCTGTGATGCAATGGCCCAGATAGTGCTGAAGTTCAGAGTAGTAGTGTTGCAGAGAAAGTGTTTGTGAGGCCCCCTTCAGGCTTCATAGGGCAGCTGTGTTTTCTATCCAGTTTTTTAAGCTTAGAGGTGATGTATACCCATCTGAATCTGTGGGAATAAGAGAAGGGGCAAGAGAGACAAAAACAGGGAGCTTGGCATCTCCCGGGATCTCCATGGTGGCGAGGGCTTTTGGCTCTCCATCTATCTGTTTGTCTCTCATTTTCCCTGCAGCTCTGTTTTCTTCCAGAATGAGTGCGCTGTCGCTGTCCAGCTAAAGTTTCAGAAGCAAATATTGTAGAAAGAAAACTAGAAAAACATGCTGGCCATTGCTTTTGTGATCTCATTTTTGCAAGTTAATTTTTTTGGTACCACTTAAAGGTTTGTCTCCTGGCAGCCTAAAAATTTCACCTTCAGAAATTCTGGGGGGCATCCGCATGTAATTCAGTTGGTGAAGGTCAGATTGATGGTGGTAATCAGCGACACCTGGCTTAGATGCGTGCAGCCTTACAAGAGGAGTGGTACCAGAGCAGCACAAACACTTGGATCTAAAATTACGTGTGCAAGAAAGGTTAAAACACTGAAAGATTCAGCTTGACCTAGACAGAGATACACTAAATTTGCACAGAATTCAGGTATGAACGATATCCTTGTATTTTTCAAAGGACATGGGAGGCTGGGACAGAGAGTGGGTGATGTCAGAATTTATCTAAACATATCCATTACATTTCACTTAAAACCAGTAGTAGTTTAAATTTTTTAAATAATTTTTAAATTTGTCAGGAGCTTAAATGTGCTGACTTCCCTGAGAATAATAAATATGAAAGCATCACTAATAACAACAAAGTAAATGCCAGGGGTTCTGATCCATGTGAACTGCGTCACAGGAACGAAGACCTTTGTGAGTAAACTTATGGACGAACAAAGCTGGTGAGAATGAATTGTGGGACTGGTCAATATTGCTGTTATATAAAGACTTACATAATGGATCGAGGAGGACAGACTGCCCCTCCCAAGACCTCTAGGGTCTGGAACTGATGGCCGAGAATGATAGAACTGAGGAATGAGACCTAAGAATAGATGAAGCAATTAATGGCTGGAGTGCTGAAACTTGTGAATCTAAATAATTATGTTGTATCCATGGTGTTGATTTCTCTGTCCCTTTTTGTGCCTCTTTGATCCTGTTTACTCATTATAATATCTAATTGCTTGTGTTTACCGCTGCTTTTTCGCTCTGTCAGTATATTTACCCCTCAAACACTGTCTCTCTCGTTACACCTCTGCTTCCATTAGTCTCTCTGTGGCTGTCCGTCCCCCTGTCTCATTGTAATTCTCTGTGGGTCTCTCTGCCTCTCGCCCTGGTGACAGACTGCTCCCCCATGCATTAAACAGTCCTCACACGCTCCAGAGCACACTGGCCTACTCTTAGGGGGAATGTGGAGATTAAGCGGCAAAGGGGAGAGAAAACAGGAGAGGGAGACTGCGTGCGTGTGTGTATATGTGGGTTTTCAAAGGTCACTTATGGGGACCAAAATGTCCCCAAAGTGTGGTAAAACCTGAAATTTCCTTACTTTTGGAGACATTTTTTTTCAAGTCCCCATTTAGAAAACCTCAATTTTATAAAAAAAAAATCAGTGAATGCAATCAAAAAAGTGAAAATGCCGAAGTGATTATTTATGGGTATGGTTAGGGCTGGGTTGGAGTCAATGTTGTCATTATTGGGATTAGGGTTTTTCCCATAGAAATGAATGGTATATGAATACAAACGTGTGTGTGTGCGTGTGTGTGTTGTGTGTGTATGTATGTATGTGTGTGAGAGAGAGAGTAAAAGAAAGAGAGAGAGAAAAAGAAAGAGGGGGCAGGTGAGTGAAATGTGTATGGGCATTAATGCAAAATAATTATGCAATTGATATCTCAGTGTTGTGTAAACACCATGCATTGTACCCAGATATATATTGCATACCATGGACTGGCAGTGTTTAGTTACATCAGACATTTTTTTTCATATTTTTGATATCTGGCCAATGAAGACTGGATGTGGGTGGGACACTGGGAGAATGACAAATGTGACATAAATAGTAAACAACTCCAGCAATTGGGCATATGGTGACTAATGGTTTCTGTTTGGAAATTAGTGAGACTTGTATCTCATGACGCACTGCCCCCCTCCGCCATACTTTCCTCTCTTTATGCCTGATGACAGCGAAAGCAGCCAAACAAAGGATTCACAGTAGCAGGAACAACAGGTCGCAAGTGCCCTCACCAGCCCTTCATCATGTCCCCTATGATCTTGCTTTAACAGATTGGAATAGCACGCTCTCAGTATTGCAGTTTAATTGCGAGTGGAGGCACACTACAATGGGCCTGTTGTTTTAATTTATTGTATTTGAGCCACCATGCAATGGACTGACATTTAATCCATTGCTTCTTGGGATAAGCTCCAGGTTCATCATGACCCATTATCTGATACGTGTACATAGAAGCCATAGCGAAAGTGTTTGCTCAGTAAATTCAGTAGCACAGTGGTGGGTAAAAGCCAAGTCATATCTGCTGTAGCTGGTAGGTGTCAAACAGGACTGAAAGTGTCACTGAATTTTCTTGTAGTGTCTCTATGGGCAGTATTATCCTGACAGTGCTATGCTTCTGCTCTACAAGATCCAATTGCCTCTCCTGCCAGCAATGCGGTTGATCCAGAAACTGAGGGATAAAAGTTTGCTCTTAGTAGCTATGCCAAAAACTGAACAGTTGATGTTTTTTGTGCTGTTAGGACAATTTCTCAATAGTGAAGCCAAGCAGACAGTTGTCACATTGCCATACTAAGTCCTAGTCCACCATTCTTAACTTTTTCAATGCTTACTTCTGTCTATAGTATGATTTAAATATCTTTACATTTACATTACACTTACAGCATGCCAAGGGTGGTGGAAGCCATTTCTAATTATCAGAGGTCTTTTTTTTTTTATGAGAATAATAAGTGTCAAAGGGTTAGCTGTGCTACAGCTAGCAGGCTATTAATATTTACACTCAACATGTCTGTTCATGACCTGAGGTTTGAAGCTCCGATCAGATTGTTTTTGTCTGCTGATGACAGTGTGTTTTTCTTTCGTTCTGGCATTTCTAGTCTCTCTTCCAACAACATGCTGAGAACATCCTTCTACATGTTCTTCTAGTCTCTCAAAGGGGCGAATTGTTAGGTACAAACCTGTCTGGGTGGTTTTACTGCTTCGGTGCGCCTGGCGCATTTTTCGGAACTTTCCTCTGCTAGTGGCAAGTAGGGTAGCACTTTGGATCTCGCGGCTGTTTACATCTTCGGCTTGGCAGTGAGTCCCTCACATACTAAAGGCTTCGTATGTCGTTACTGTCACAGGAAGCATAAAGCTTCTGAAAGATCAAAGTTTCGTTCAGTGGTTGAATTTATTTTAATGAACTGCTAAGAAGATGCTCTACATGCCCAAAAATTCTCTGCATCCAGTTTTGTAAGAAATGTGAATGTCCATGTAAAGGTATATCCCTAGACTATGTTTGGAAGACAGGGTGGTACGGAGGCTCAATGGTTACTATACCTATGCCAGATTATCTGGTTTCCTCCAGCAGTTCAAAAATACACTAGGTAAATTGAAGTTTCTGAATTGTTCAGAGATGTGAATTTGTATGTGAATGGTATGGTAATGGGTTGGTACCCCATCCTAGGTTATTTTCTTTTGCTTCCAAGGTAGGCTCTGTACCACAGTACTCTCCATAGGACAAGCAGGCATAAAATATGGATGGATGGATATTCAGATGAACTTATAGACAATGATGTAATGCAATCTAGGGTGCTACAGACCATGAAAAGGTTTCCCTCTGTGTCAAATGCGTGAATTACTCTCCTCTGAATGGTTTAATTAACTGGCAGACATTTCCTCTGCACTATGCTTCCCCACGGGAGAGTAGCATATGTATGTATATTATGTATGTATATTATATAAATATATAAGCATGGCCTTCATGGATTTAATGGGTTACTCGTATTGCTGTGCTAATTGGACTGCCATTTTTGTCTTTTTGTAACATTTTCAAGAAAACTGAAAGTAGCTGGCATGACGAGTGAATTGCAGGAGATTGCCATCACAGAAGAGAAGCCTCTGCTTCCTGGTCAGCCTGACTCCAAGGTGAGAGAACAGGGCTCATATCTAAATATTTAAAGCAATAAATACTATAGAGGGAGGTGTTATTTTCCATGGTCATTCTACAAACAAGTTAATGCCCCAGTCTGTACTGAGCTGTGAATTAAGTGTGAATAGAATAATAACGTGAAGATGACAGAGTGGCCTTTGCATTGAATCCCCCCACTGCAAGCTCTCCTGGTCACAACAAGCTGTGGGTCCAAACTGCATGATTCCTCACAGTATGCTGCATATGTGATGATGCACTTAACAAAAATGTGCAAATTAACATGGACAGATAATCTCACCGTAAAATATGTAATCGGTAGGTGTTAAAATTGACACGTTAAATTTCAGGATAAAGCATCGAATTGTATCTGTTACTGTGACACAGCAATACATAGGCTGCTGTCCTGTAATTAAATCAGTAATTTCACTGATTTAAATGTTGGTTGTGGTACAGAAACATGGAAGTGCACGCACACATTCGGTAATGCTTTTTCCAGTGTTGCTTCGCTGCCCGTCTGGGAGAATCGAAAAATCTGCTAGATAACGTGACTGTTGATTAACCATGAATTCACTCCCATTTTTTTGCCACCCTGCTACTGAGCAATGAAGCTTCGGTGGAAAATGACACAGAAGTCGAAAGAATTCAGCTGGACAGGCACCAGTGTTTAATTAGTTTCTATGGTTCTGCTTGTCATCCTGAACGCACCTGAGTCATTGCCTGTGTATTGTTATTGTCAGGGGTGACTTTTAGTTCATTTCTGTGTCTGTGTTACTGTCTTTGCAGGAGGCCGAACTGGCTGCTCAAATACTGCTAGACCAGGGGAAGGTAAGACTCTGTGAACGCGATGCACATGCAGTCCTGCGAGTGAATCTGTATAGTTGTCAGTGCACAGTGCAAGTATTCCGTAGATGTGCAGTGGGTCTGTGTATATCTGAGTGACCTCCCCTTACTGTACTCTCAGGTACACACCATTGAGACCCCACATGGAGATCTTCACATCACCCTGCATGGCTCGGTGAACACCCGACGGCCTGCTATCCTCACCTACCATGATGTGGGGATGGAGAGTGAGTATTCCCCTGCTGTGTCTGCTTATACTCCTGACCAGGAGTGTCACTAGACATTTATGAAGAGCGGGGCTCATTCTTTACTAGTGGGGTTTGATTTCAATGGAAATTAATGTGAGCATGCTATTTAAATTAATTAGTGTAAATTTATTTGGGGGAGGGGGGCAAATTATTTTAGGGAGGCAAAACCCCCCCTAAAAGTGCCCTTGTGGAAACTCTGCTCCTGGCTGTTTTTTGTTCTCCTTTGTTCTCCCTGTTCTCTCTTCTCTTCCTTTCCCTTTAAAATTCTGAGCCTCTTGTGAAAAAAATAGAATTTATTATTACATTCATGTCCAAACGGATTTTCCCTCTCTTCATCAGGGGGTATTTTTTATAGGTAATTGCATAATTATAGCTTATGTATTGATTTGAAATATTTGATGTTCCCATCTTCTCACAGGTAAAAGCTGCTTCTCCACCCTCTTTAATTTTGAGGAGATGCAGGAAATCGTGAAGAACTTTACTGTGATACACATAGACGCCCCGGGACAGGAGGAGGAGGCGACCGCATACCCCGCAGGGTAAGAGGTCTGCTCTCACTGTACATAACAGAGTGTGTTGTGTAACACTGGGTGTGTTGCATTAAAAATGGCTTACGTTAACACGTGCAACGATAATTCATGTGCTCTGTCATGAAGGTTACACTTATGGAAAATATCTAGGCTTGTTCAAATGTTGCATCACGTGCTGCTGCCAGATTCCTTTGCTGCTCCGTTGTCCATGTTCGTGAAATTACGTTGTGAAAATTAATTTGGTTTAATTTTTTAAGAAAAAAAAAAAAAACTTGAAAACGTACCCACAATGGTAGTAAACAAGCTCCCAGAAAGCACAGGGCACAATGCAAGCGATACCCTGGACAGGATACGAGTCCATCTCAGGGCATGCACTCTAAGGCGCACACACGGACTAAGTAATTTAATAACAATAGTTCAGGTGACCAGATGTATTTGGGCGAAATAGCTATAGGAAACTCATGAGAACATAGGAATAAACATGCAAGTATCACATACACAGTGATCCAGAGCTGAAGCTTTGAGGGCACAGTACCCCAGTGTACTGCCGTGCCCCCTTGCCCCACATTCCAGCTCAACATAATTTCGGTGTGGTTTAGCTGGCCATATACAATATGGTTGAGATCACAATCGGCAGTCTGCTATTTGAGTAATAAAGGCTTCATTGATCGCAAGGCAGTACTTCACAGATGGAGTAGGAACCCCTTGACTGTAAAAGTTGATACATGTATTTTGAACAGGTACCAGTATCCATCCATGGAGCAGCTGGCAGAGATGATTCCCTCAGTTCTGCAGTTTTTTAAGTGAGTCTTTGCATGTTTTCCGGAGTTACTGTCAGCCTTCTGTACGTTTAATCCAATTGTAAGTCATGTTTTATAGCAAATTATTATAGTTATGCACAAATTATTGGGCAAGAAAAAGAAAAGTCTGTCATTTTAGAAGCTTTGTATCTAAATATCGGTACCCAGGTGGTTACATTGTGTTTATGCAGTCTGGGACAGAGAGTGTCATGTGACTGTGCAGCATAGGGGATTAGTGCATTGTATCATAGTTGAGGGAGGGTAGTAAAGATGAGAGCTACATCTGTGTTGGCGAGCGTGAGTGCTTATGTCACTCATAACCCTTGACCCTTCTCTGCTCTCAGTTTCCGCACCGTGATCGCTATGGGCGTGGGTGCCGGCGCATATGTCCTCTCCAAGTTTGCAGTAAGTCTCTGGTTGCTAATGTCAGGCCATTTACCAATGATTTGCATTTGCATAAAAATATTACCCTCTGTAACGATACTGAATTTACAGATGACTCCTTTGGAGAGTATGAGTGTGTTTGGGTTTAGTCAATTTGTGTGAATCAGTCTGATGGCAGTATCAGTAAATTATGGTATGCTTTAGCATTAATGGTCATCTGGTATACTGGAGAATACATTTTACAGCATTTACATTTTGGAATGTACATTTTGGAGTACACATTTTGCAAGTGTGTGTGTGTGTGGGTGCGCAAGTTCTCCTGAACTGTGCATTAACATAATAATGTGTTGTTTGTCTCAGCTGGACAGCCCAGACTCTGTGGAAGGCCTGGTTTTGATCAACATTGATCCAGATGCTCGAGGCTGGATGGACTGGGCAGCACAAAAGGTTACTGTCACTTCCTAATAACTTGTTTACTTTCTGACTTGTTACCATTTATTCATTGCAGCCAGTGATGTATTTCAGCCATAATACAGAGCATATGACGTAATAATAAAATAATAAGAAGGATTCATTTAATGTAGGTATGATTCATTCCTGTTTTCTGGGCAATGGAATTAATACACAACTGAAGAACAAATTTCTAAAATTTACTCATTACATGGGATACATTTCTGAGAAAATTTCTGTGGAATTAAGTGTGATTTGGAAATTTAATTAAAGTTCTTCATTGGATCCCACAACGACTGAGTGAGTTTTAGATTCCAGTAACATATGATGAGGAAGCTTGATTTTACGTCATTGCATTACATCTCAATCTAACAAAATAAAAACTTAAAACAATTTCTTACATTCTCCACAAAGTTGGAGTGGCTGGAAAGCAGAACCTTAGCCATTCCATGTGTTCTTTACATTTCAGACCAGTTAATTGAATTAATTAGTCAAGAACTCAGTGAAGGATTGATTAGCCAAGGAAGGTGTGGTACTAATTAAGTCAAAAAATACATTTGTGTATTAGATGGTTGCTGCAAATAACTTTTGGAAATAGAAAGTTTTCACAAAACCATAATATCATGGTTTTGCACCAAAGCGGCTTGTCATCTCCCCCCTGCTCCCTGTTTGTGTCTCAGATTTTACTGTATTTGACTCTCCCTGCTGCCCCCTGGAGGATGGGCTCCCCCTTTGGGTCTGGTTAGGGTTAGGGCTTCCTCTGCTGCCCCCTGGAGGAT
>JABFEA020000017.1:14323748-14336792 GCA_019775915.2 Cyphomyrus plagiostoma | reverse complement strand
GTTTCTTCCTTCTCGGGAGTTTTTCCTTGCCACTGTCGCCTATGGCTTACTCACTGGGGGCTTTGGGTGGGGATGCTCTAAAGCTCTTTGAGATGATGTACTGTTGTGATAATGCACTATACAAAAATAAATTTGTTTGTTTATTGTTTTCTTTGTCATTTTGTCAGATTGTCTACCTAAGACTTTTGCACAGTATAGTGGCATTTTATTGATTAAGTTAATTATTTTCATGAAATGGGTGATGGGCATTTCTTGGTGTTGGAACGTAAGATACGTATTATGATATGTACACTACAGCTGACAGTGTGTAATCGTGCTTGACATTAATCTTTGTCCCGCCAGTTAACCACGTTGACATCCTCCTTCACAGAGCAGATACTGGGCCACCTCTTCAGCCAGGTACATACTTCTGTGTCTTTGTGCATGTGCCTATCCCAGTATTGTATCTCTGTGTGTGGTCTTGCATCTCCCAGTGTCTGTTATCTTGCATTTATATCTGACTTTGTGTCGTTCATGTCAGCCTGTCTGTGAACAGACTTCACACCTCGCCAAGTTTTGTGTATAGTTCTGTGACAGTCGTGAAATGCCTCTATTGTGTAGGAAGAGCTGTCTACGAATACAGAAGTGCAAAGACAAAGGGAAAGGCTCTTGAAATCCACTAATCTCCCTAATGTGGAACTCTTCTGGAAGAGTTATAACAGGTACACTCATACACACTTGTACTCACTCGCACACATAAGGCTCGTTCACACCAAAGTTCTGGAATGTGTTTGCAAGTTCCTGGGCTATCTTGTCCAAGGACTTATGTAGCTACTGCCCACTTATGTGTGTTGCTTCCACGCCGCATAACAGGAACTGGGACCTTTATGCTAAATAAGCATGGGAGATGCAAAAGCTTGTAGGTTAAACGTCACTTATAATGTCACATGAAACTTCACCACCACCGCAGAAGAGTGGAGGGTGAATGAGTTGTTTTGTTAGTTATTTCTTAGTTAATTCCTATTAAATGTGCCCAGCATATCAGTCTTTCGTTTTCCACAGAATAAGAAACAATGTATTGTTATCTTGCTAATAAACATTGGCAAGTTGCACACGGGCATATCACAGGCACTGGCGATATTAGGCAGTAGTAGGCCTGTGTTGGTAATCATTTAAATTTTCCGATACAGAAAAATGGAGACACAAGCAAAATAATGTATTAATTGATTAATTAAATTAAATTGAGGTACAAAAATAGTTCCATCTGCTCAGTTTTTGCTCTGTAACTTTATGTTTTCCCCACATTCCACATTCCCCCACAAGATTCAAGTTAATCCCAGTGTTTGTGGTCAACCAGTCAGCAAGTTTATCACTGTAAGCATCACCCCAGTGTTCAAATGGAAAGTACCTCAAGTGAAAAGGGAGTAGGTAGTAAAAAAGTGTTCCAGAACTGTCTCAGAGGAACTAGTCAGACTGAGTTCCTGTGGTGTGATCATGCCAAAACTTCCTGGTTCCTGGAGAAAAGGTGCATAATAACTGATATATGCTTATATTTGTGCATACACGTATGCACACGGAACACCTGCACAAACACCTGCTGATAAATATAGGCACTGTGCAGTAATTAACTTTCAGTCTTTCTCTTTTAGTCGCAGAGATCTGAACATCGACCGAAATAGCCCTTTAAAGTAAGAGCCTGCCCTTCCGTTTCAGCCATTAACATTCCATTCAAATGCAATGTTTAACCCCCTCAACAACTTGCATTTGCTTAGCAATACTCCTTTCTGTGACTCACTGACACCTTTTTCCTGCATTGCTTTCACCTCAGAATGATCCTGTTCTCCGTAACACTTCATTCACTTTTACCCCCAGATGCCCTGTGATGCTGGTGGTAGGAGACCACGCCCCTCATGAAGACGCAGTGGTAAAATAGCTATACTCTTATGGTCAACAGATAACCATTAGAATGGCTTGCCATCTAGCGAAAGCCCCAGCCTAGTGCCCTATGTCACGTGAGATAAGCTCCAGATCCCCTACAACCCTGGCCAGAATAAGTATTTGGAAGATGAATGGATGGAAATCACCTTTTGGCTTCTAAACTAACTTGTTTGAGCATAATCTCATCTGCAGAATTATACACGCCGTAAAGTGAAGTGAAAAAACACTTGCCTGTGATTATTTGTTTGAAATTTGCCTTAAATTAAAGCTTGAAAGTGTCGGTGTGCTTCGTTTATATTCCTCATTTCCCCACTAGGTGGAGTGCAACAGCAGGCTAGATCCAACGACAACTTCATTCCTTAAGGTATCGAGTTCTTTTACTTGTTAGCGAAATGCAGCGCAAACAATGGTATTCCATGCAAGACTCACTCTCCTGACTTGTTTCGTGTTTTTTCAGATGGCAGATGGTGGTGGCCTTCCTCAGATCACCCAGGTGAGACACAAGTATTCCAATCCAATACTGAGTAGTCCCTCAAAAACTATTCAGAGCTATTCCCATTGATGTGACCACCTTTTTACTTCTGCTCTGAACCCCCTTTTGTTCCACTAAAATTATAACCACACGTCCCCATTTTCTTGCAGCCCAGCAAACTTACTGAGGCTTTTAAGTACTTTATCCAGGGCATGGGATACAGTAAGTAACTGTGTGTGTGTGTGCATGTGTGTATGGGTCATGCATATATTACATTTTGGGGATCAAATGTGATATATTGCCACAATGTGATTAAAAAACGGCCATTTTGACGTGGGAACTATTTTTTCAGCCTCCACAAGGAGAAACTCAAATTCATAAAAATCTGTGACAGTAATCAAACAACTAATGTCAAAAGTCTTGAATTTTGTTTGGCTGCTTATGGTTAAGGTTTTGCCTGGGTAGGGATTAGTGTCATTGTTGGGATTAGGATTATTTCTTATAGAAATAAATGGACAGTCACGACAAAGATATCAACACAAACATGTGTGTGTGTGTGTGTGTGTGTGTGTGTGTGTACTGATACACAAATTCTTGTATAAATTCACTTAAAAATTTCTAGTACAGAAAACCCCCAAATTAACTCAACACATAACTGAACAGGTTAACTGCTATAATTGTTGATGGTAATACCTGCTATAATATCAAATGTATTTTATGTATTTTTTCGTGTAGTTCCTGATAACTTCCTTTTCCTCCCCATCTGCCTTCCCTTCTCTCTTGTACCCCTCAGTGGCATCATCCTGCATGACGCGACTCTCCCGTTCCCGAACCGCCTCCCTCTCCTCTTCCTACTCCATAGATGGCTCGCGCTCGCGCTCCCGCACCCTGTCCCAGAGCTCACAGGGCGGGCAGATGCCCCCTAGCCCCACCCAAACCATGGAAGTCTCTTGCTAGACACAAGGGGAGCCGAGGAACAGTAAAGGATCCAGTGATCACATTCATTTAGCCATTGCTTTCCCCTGAAAAATTTACAGCAATATTCTGTGAGGAGCCATTTATTATTTTCATTCATCGTGAATGTAGAAAGTGACAGAGGTAGAGTGCCCCCCCCCCACCAAGGCTGCCCTGCACACCTCACCTCATCATCTCAATATTCCTCAAGAGGCAAAAAGTGGGCCAATTCACACCACTCTGCCCCTCCTCTCCTGTCAGGTTATCACTGTGCCACAGGTCAGCCATTTAAGTTTGTGGGCGGGGTTAGTGTTTCTTGAAGTTAGCAAAGCCTGTGAGAAAAGGAAACAAGGTTGGTATACAGCTTTTAGGTCAGGTAAACAGTGTTACACCGACATAGTGATTAAAATAACGTTGAGGACAAAGATTGACATTATAAACAAGACATAGGCACTATTCATATTATGATTGATATTAATAATAACAATGATAATAATTATAGTGTTAGGCAATATGTTTTTCTTAATCTCAAATTGTGATATAGCATTTAAGCAAAAAACATCAAGAAATAGTGTTAACATAAATTCTCTGTGTTTGTCTATCTATCTTATAGTAATATTTACCCAGGATTTCAAATTAAATGTGTTTTAGTTTTGTGATATTGCCATGGTTTGTGGTAGCCAGTTGAGTTCTGGTGGTTGAGTTGATCGGACACGGCCCAGTCTATTTGTGTGACCGGCCTAACCCACTAATTTGATTGATCAAAGCGTCTGTTTTCACTGACTTAACTGTACACAGTTCTATATAATTATCTTAAACTTCCAGAGCTTCCACTTTCTTGACATGTTTTGTTTGTGTATGTTCTTGGTGAAATGCTTTGGTTGTACATTTTTTCTGTGTTTGGGCCTTCTGGGAAATGGGTTGGAGTTGGTTTCATATGAAACTGCATGCCTGAATTTTGATTATGTCTGAAAGTTCACTGTATGATGCATGATCCTATTTGTGGAGAAAATGAAATATATGGGTGGCACAAAAAGGTGGAGGGGAAAAATTGGAGGAACAAATGAGCAGATAGGATCAGGGCTGATGCTGTCTGTGAAGGAGCACTTTCTAAATGACATGAGGGTAGTGGCAGCACTACGTGGCAGCCCACCAATCATAGAACTGTGACAGACACCCCCGATAAAACAATTGGACGCCCCCGTCTCCCAAAGAAATCAGGCAAATATGTCATGGTCAGCTCCTTAACGACATTTAGACATTAGATAAAAGCAGAACTCCCAAATGTGCCAATGTAATGTGTACAGTGGGATCTGATGTAGTGATTAGTGTTGCTTCTTGGGACTAATCTGTCATAAATAAGGGGGGAAGGAGTCTCCTTCACATCACTTCTGAACATAAGTAAATATAGGCAGCACAGGAAAATATGACGAATGCTGTCTAAACTGTCTATAATGATGCTACAGGCTAACATCTACTCAGTCACTGTTAATCACTGCATAGGGTATGGAGATAATCAGTCAAATCAGTCGAGAAGGAACAGAAATGCCTCACTCACAGCCTCACTAATCCCAGCACTGGAGCCTGTACCACTTCACAAGTCCTTACTGACTGCCAAAGGCTAACACCCATCCCAAAGTCATTACCCGTTTAGGAATTTTAAGGGTCCACACGTCTAAAGTCCCTTTTGCCCTCTGTAAGTTTTAACAAATTATTTTGCTAAGCACATTGTTAAGAAGTTAAAAGAGTGCCTAAAAGCTTGCAAGTAAGTGCGTGACCTGTTGTATCTTTTGCTAAGTAAACTTCTTTCTTTGGTGGGATATCCTGCTATAAAAATGGATAACATGTAAAATTATAAGCTATGTTGTTTTAGATTATAGTGTCTACTATGCATTTAATTAATGATTCATAATGTTTATAAAGCTAAATACTGCCCTGATAATACCCTATACTGAACACACAAATTAAGCTACCAGATAGGGGTGTCTGTAGGACATACCAGTATGCATGTGTGTGGGTTTAGCTACCAGCAATCAACTTTTTGCCCCAGAGTATTTTTGCAAGAATTTTTGTCTGTGAGTCCAATTAGCAGGATGTATTCATGGAGAGGGGGTGGATGACAGTGGTGTGTGGGGGATGGGGGGGGAGTTATGCAGTAATCTGCATGTGCTTGGATGATTTATTAATGTTGCGGTGATGAGATTGATGATTTGTGAGGGAAATGACTGCATTTTAAGAGCACGACTGTGCAGAGACCACCCTCAGTGACATGAAAACGTGCAGAATCTGGGGCCAGAGGTCACGGCCTGGAAGAGTCTACCAAATATGGAAATAGGCGGAGCTACAATGTTGCCAGAATCAGACATACATCTGAATGTGTTTGCACATCCAGTTTGGGTTTGCTTTTTTACAATTAATTTTTTCCCATTTTTTCTTTACTAAGAACATCTGTGTTTTTCTCTGTGGAGTGTTAGTTTATTATCTCTGTATCTTCACAGAATAGCCAGTGGTGTGCAAATAGTTGTCACTTTTTCAGCTTTAGCACTAAACAGGAAGAAGTAATATAATTAACAAATAATAATAACAATATACAGTCAAACTGAATAGTGTGGCTAATTTCTTGTGTAATCTGTTGAACATCAAAAATATCTTCAGTAAAGCTAATAAAAGTTGGGAAAATGGATTCCTCTTTATTTGCGTAATCATGGCAATAGTTATGCACTCATTCTGTACAAGACCAAGTGAGCTCTTTATATAATATCACAGTTATATGTAAACTGACACACCAGTCAAGTAATTACCAATTTGGTTTATTAACAGTACTTCAAAAATGTGCTTTTACTTGGGGTTCATTTTAGTAGTGAAGAATTAATTCTAATGTACTAATTAGTTTAGCCTCAAAGGCTTATTACAAATGTTCAAGTCTAAACCAATGACTTAATTGTTAACTGATAAATGATATGTATGAAACCAAAGTGATCCAGGTTTCCAATACATTTTGATTAAATTAACCTTAATCTCAAAATATGTGTCAGAGCAATTTTCTGATATGGCTACAGGCTTGGTGTCAAACCCTAAACAACAGCTTTTATAAACAGGATTAGAAAATTCTTCATAGTATGGTAATCTGTTATCCTCAACAAAAAGAAAGAAAGAACAAATTCAACAGTGAAGCAAACAAAGGCAGTGGCATGGAATGTGACACGGATGAAACACGACGGTTTTTGTAAAGGTATATAAATAAACAGAATGAAGCCCATTCATGAGAACAAAGCCAATCTTTTCTAGTCAGGTTGGCATGTAGCACATAGGTGCTTGTTCCCAGGGCACAAAAAAGCAGAAAGCTTTGGTTTCAGAGCAATTTAAGTATTATTTTAGATGGAGAAAACCACTAAGTCCCCTTGCAATTGTAATTGCCCGGCCTTCGTTTTTATATTATCAAATTTCTACCTTATGTCGACAACGTTGGAATTTGCGTGGAGGTTTCTTTATGCACTCCTGGCTACGTTTTGCACGTGCCACACCTTAGTTTTTGTGAAAAATAATGTATTTTTAAAATTGGTACATATTATTTTAAAGGTTTGCATGTTAAAGTCAGAGGTGGTTCTCTGTTGAGTAGGCCATTTTTATGTTATTTTTCATTCCCCCTGAAAATATTTTTTTCTAGCTGGTTAGTGATTTGTCCTGTATTTTCATACCCCACATTTATCAAAATTTATTGTGGAGGTCCCTCCCCCCCCAGCAAATTTTATCGTCATGGATGCCTGGAGATGGTGTCTCCTATTTCTGCAGGGGGCTGAACCCTACCAAGGGTCAAATCCCAAGATCACCACTGCCATAAATGGTATAATTGACATTCCAAATATTTACACTTACATCATTACGTCAGTCACTAAACCTTATGAGTAAGACAGTGACAGTCATGTGTATGGTCAGGTCACCGTAGAGAAAGATGCTGAGAAAGATGATTGAATCTGTCGCTCGTAACTTAGCAGATGGAGAGCAGTGTTATCGATCTGGCCTGCTTTATACAAACATATGGATTTGTCTGATTTAGAGTCACAGGATAAAAATATTGATATAAGTGAGAAACTTTACATATGGCATAATGCACATAACACAGGCTATTACTTTGTATATGTTATATATGCATAAATATACATACAGCCACATACATCTCAAGGGCTAAATTATCTCTGAGCTTGAGGAGGCTTTTGTGTGGGATGAATTTAATAGTTTTGGGTGGGTTTTGGGGTAATTTGAGAAATTATTGAGTTGGGAACTAGAAAACTTTGCATAGCACACAGTAGGAAGTGCAACATGTGACAGTCCCCTTGGCCCTTATAACTGGGAGGCTGCTGGGAGGGACAGGTACTTTGACAGCCAGAAGCTAGTGTCAGCACTCTCACGTTTCATCAGGTGAAGAGCTTTGAGTAATAGGAGTGCAAGACAAGAACATAACCGAAACAAAGGTAAGATAAAATCTCTCTAAAATGGGGGGTCAAATGGGAGAAATTCCACTAAATCAAATATATGTAGAAATGTCTCTGGCAATGAAATTATAGCATGCAAGTAAAATGACTTGTGTAACATTTATAAGTAAGATGGCATCTACTGTTCTTTTACTGTCTGATAGGCATTGAAATGTTGTTCATCAACAATATGCAAACACAAACGGAACGATTAAACCACAAAAACATGTGTATGAGTGAAATATAGAATAACATTTCCACAGTCCCTGGCTATCTTTCTTATTGTCTTGTCAGCCGGGAATAATTACTAAAAACAGGACTTCAGAACACCAGTCAAAGGTTAAAATTAATTTAATATTATTCCTTTAATAGGACAGCACATAGACAGAGGCTTTAACCGACACTGCCGCGGCTTGAAAATTCGGTACTATTATTGTGAATGTCAAGACACTACAGCATTGTTGCTTTGCTGTAATTTATCGTGGGCAGCACAGGCTTTCCATCTATATAACATTCTTGATGTGTAGTCAGCTAAAAACGTGTGTACTGGAAATTTGACAACTAGTAATTTATGATTAAATTGACTAAACTAGTTGCATATCTTTGCATACCTTTCAAATATATACCTGATCACGTGAACTGATCATGATGATATTGTCCTGGATAAGCAGTCAGGGAAGGCAGATTTCTTAAATCCCATTTTAAAGTGTATTTTAATGGATTTAATATGATATTGGTGTGATAAAGTCAACCAAAATCTAAACATATATTGTTAATATTCAATGATATACAGGTACTTCTTGACTGACATAAGAAACCTCTTACACGAACCTTACACCAACCTTATATTTATGAATACTACTTTAATCCATTTCTCTTTTTTGCTAGATGCGGGAAAGGACAGTACTCATGTTACAAATTATTAGCTTTGTGGTGCAGTTCATTACGGTTTCATCTCTAAGTATAACCATGACTCCAAACGTAACTGCAGCCCCTTCTACTTCCGTAACCACATCTGCCTCTCCAAGCATAAATACAACCACCTCTGCATCCATGGCTACATCTGATTCCCCAAATGCATCCGCAATCACCTCTGCGTCCATGGCTACATCTGATTCTCCAAATGCAGCTACAATCACCTCTGCATCTATGGCTACATCTGACTCTTCAAATGCATCTACAACCACCTCTGCGTCCATGGCTACATCTGATTCTCCAAATGCAGCTACAACCACCTCTGCGTCCATGGTTACATCTGCCCCAGCAAGCTTGGCTGTGATCTCTTCTGTATCTCAGGCTACATCCATGTCTAATGGCTCACCTACGATCACCACTGGCTCCCAGACTTCACTCCTCTCCACAGCTCTGGCAAACTCCACCACTTTTGCTCCTTCATCCACCTCCAGAGCCACAGCTACATCCACAACCTCTTCTGCATCCCCTATTTTCAATTTCTCCATCCTCACCATTGCCGGTACAAAATCCATGCTCCGTATACATTTACCGATTTGCTCATGTTAATGATAACACAGTACAGCCACACTCTGCGTGCTTCATAACATGACAACCTGATAGTGTAAGGTAATACCTAATGCTAATGTTTATTTAACATTAACAACACATCACCTTCAGTCTGGTTTTAATCTGTGCTTACAGGTGGGCTGATCTGGGCAACTTGTGTCTACTAAAAGAAAAGCTGTTTGAAGGGCCACACCGTAGAAATGGAAGACCAGATATGTTCCACTGGAGTTACAACACTGCCACACTTTAGCGCTAGATCTGGGGTTAATCAGTGTCCACATCACTAGTATAAATGTCACATGTTTTTGGCGACAAGGCCAAAATGTAAATTGAAATTTGCAATAGTGTGATTAAAGTCGTCATAAAGAGAGATACATATAGACAATATATATATGGTTCAATCAGAAGGGATGTATTGCCGGCACATTATGGTAATAGCTTGTCGATAGCAATTAAAATACATAGTGATACTTTATATGGCTATTTATTATGACAATGCACCACATTCTTGAATATATGTAAGCAAGGGAGAAAATTCAGGTGAGAAAGTGAGATAACGGAATGGAGGCTCGTTCTGCAGGAGCCAAACAGCTCAGAGCGGCAAATGGAGTGAAAATTATTTGGAACAACGTTAACAAAAACCTTCTGGAATCAATAGGCCCTGAATGAGGACAAACCATGGTCTAGCTGTTTAGGTCTGAGTAATGACAGGTTTTTTGGGGTCCTTCACCATTCATCCTTCAACCAATAAAAGGCTAAGAGGGGTAGGGTTGCCTGGACCATATCAAAATCAACATAGACTGAGACACCCTGGAGCGGATGTCAGCCCATTACACAGCCACTGACACATGTGCTCATTCACCTATGTCTTTTCTATACCTACTTGCCTTATGTAGGCTATGGTACCAGGCAGGGAATAATGCATTATGGGATGCCAACCCATCACAGGTCACAACACATACCAATCACACCTACAGGCAATTTGGCAATCCATTAGCATGTTTTTGGACTGTAGGGGGGTGGAACCTAGAGGAAATCCCACCACAACACAGGGAGAACATGTAAACTCCGCACATGTACACCATTTGCAGGCAAAGACTGTTCCCAGAAGTGTGAGATAACATCGTTAACAGCTGCATTCCCGTATCATTCACCGAAATTCGGTAAATAGTAAAAGTGTTCCTAAGAAAATAACTACATGGTACAGCCCTTTATAGCATTTATTCATCCAAACTATTGCTGTTGCATAAAACACGCCGAAAACGCCCATGAGTCCAACTGTCAAACGCCCACTCTAACATCAACGGGAGCCTTAGTATTCGGCTCATACATCGTTTTATAAGGACAGAAATGACAGCAAAAGTATAAAATTATTGCATAAAGCATCTTAGAGACATATTTATTTATATAATTTAGTTTTTAAAATATATATATGGATTTATACGTAAATATTAAAAATACAGAATATAATAATAAATATATAATACTGCTCGAAATTAAAATGAACTATAAAAGACTAAATTGTTAATTAACGATGCATGTCTAATTTTGACTGAGTACAGGTTAACGGCGGTACATTGCCTTTTCCGTCCTATCGCGTAGCGCCGAGCTGTCGGTGCATTTGGCTGGATGAGGGTCACTGTCACACTCCTCCATGGTCATTGTCACGTTCCTCTGTGGTAAATGTTCACACTCCTGTATGGGTCTTGACGACGAACGCCACTTCTCAAGTTTCCGCACATCAATTGCCTCTCGCTCTCACCTGAATTTAACGCATATTTTTGGAGGTAGGCGGTAGGCGGTGCACGGGTCAAAAATTATTTCGGAGATGCAATTACAATGTAACATGCCTGTGTGGTTATGACACATGTTATCAAAATCTATTATTATACATTTCGCCGGAAGACGTCTTTTCCTCCAATGTTTCTTAAAGACAAATCGGTTCACAGAAATTCAGAATACGAAGCAATCGTAACACTGCATAATATCTATATCCATCTATATACCAGGTACCTGTAAACCACACTGTTCCTACTGTACACCTCTGTTTTCCAGGCAGTTATTAGATGAAAAACAGCGCTACCAGTGCTGTACTCATAGGGAAATGGCTTGTCAAAGCTGAACTGAGTCTTTTTTTACGTACCTCCTCAATGCGGTAAATGTGCGTATGCTCTACCAGAACAGCAATAAAAAAAGGCCTTTGTTGTTAAAATAAAACATCTCTGTTGAGCCTGATATATCCCAGAATTACAAAACTTGGTGGTGTAAAAAATGCATCACATTGATATCATAAGGAGACTGCAATCTGACACAGATTATGACAATCTCACAATATAAAGATAATATATATTAATGAGATGGATTATGAGTGAAGGACAATACAGAGCAAAAAATAACATCCATTTTCTGAAATCGCTTGTCCTGTTCAGGGTCATGGGGGGTCCAGAGGCTACAGGCACAAGGCAGGGAACGAAAAATAATCATTTTTAAAAATTAATTATTAAACCACTTCAATATAACACTACAATTTGTACTGGTGTGATCACTGTTATCACACGAGTCTTGTTCCAGCACAGACAGTTCCTCCTACAGCTTGCTGGTACCCCAACAGGTTTTCACTTGTTCCAAGAAGTGCTGTGATTCATGCAGGGAGGGGCCACTGCAGTTAAGTTTCATCTGCAGGTGCCTCACAGAAGTTCCCCCAGGCGTAAAACGGACAGATGGGCCATAAGGTGTCATGGGGGGGGTCAGAGTATTTACTTTACCAGCACTGCTTCAACTGCTTGGCTCAGTACTTTTTCGTGAGGGTAAATTCAAATCACCCAATTTATTGCAATATTTTTTTCCAATAAAAGATGTCAGCTGAACTAACAGAATAGACACCATTTACCTAAATCCACAGGTCCCCGCTATTCACCAGTATCGGGTGTCTAAAGTTCCTAGAGCAGAAGGGTGTGGATATTGTTTCATTGATGCATTTTGTAAATTCTTGTTACTGCTTATTGTATAGCTGGGTGTGTTTGTAGGTTGTGCCTGTATTGTTGCCATTCCAAGAAGTCTGTTTGACAGAAACTGCAAAACTCTGCTTTCTAGGCTGAACAATATTGTTTTCATGGTCAGCAGAGACATATTACCTTGATCAGAGCCCCCCCTGCTATTATTTTTTTACAATTGTGTAGTTGTCAGTTGGGGTGGGGGGTGCAGGATTGCCTACTCTCTTCAGCAGGCTGGAGTGAGATCTTCAATTCAAGTCTAGTCTGCACACACATGTACCATCATTTACATGTATGTTAGTTCTATTATCCTAACTATCCCTTGACGGATACTAATACACCCACTCGACTTGGACCCAGTATTCTTCCCACTTGAGTAAAGCACTCAGTGATCAAATACATTTCTAATAAACAGTACTAATATTCCTAATGTTTCTCTTTGCTATCCAAGCTGTATCATTTTGTCAGGATCAGCACCCGTTTTGTCCCTGTATTGCGTCTTCCCCACTGATCTAGCCTGTAGTGTTTCCCTTACTCCCAGTTGGTCGCATGGCTCAGTGAGCTATGCATCCAGTTACCAGTTAACCTCCCTGCTGGATGTTCAAATCCCACCTTCATTGTTTCTGTATTTTGTTCCGTAATGCAATGCAATGCAATTTTATTTATATAGCGCATTATCACAACATTACATTGTCTCAATGCGCTTTACATTTCT
>JABFEA020000017.1:14293748-14305136 GCA_019775915.2 Cyphomyrus plagiostoma | reverse complement strand
TTTTCAGCCAACGTAACTTTCAGCCCCTGTGTGGGAAGCAAGTTACAGAACGGAGAGAGCAGGACCCGAAGAGAGTAGCTGAGTGTAAATCAAAATGTAATTAAGTTTTTTTGCTTCTATATTTAAATTATGAATGCCTAAAATCTATATTTGATGCAACTTAAAAAAGGTAATTTGTTCAAACATTCAAAAGTGGTTCATAATAAATTTATAATTTCAGGTTAGATGTAGTAGAATATTTACATTAAGTAATACAGCCAACTCATTTATTTTGATTTAGAACAACTTTAAATATTTGGTTTATTTCACCTTCAGAAATTAGTTTACATGAACTTAAAAATTTAAAGTTTACAGTAAATGGTTTATTTACATTACGGCAATGCTAAAGTATTAGGACTGATAGATTACTTAATTTTTTTAAGTTGAGCCAGTGTTATATATCTTTCAGTGTTGTCTTAGAGTGTATTGGTGATTACTGACCGTTATCACTTCAGGTATAGTGAATTTTGACAGTATCTCACTTGTATAATTTGCTGGGTAGCGGTCTTCAGGAATTCATTGGCCACTTTCTGGTATTCACCTGTGCCTGGTGGAACGAGCACCTTTTTCAGTGACTCCCCCTGAGCCATAGCATCCCAGGTTTTAGGAGGGCTAACATCTGGAACCATCAGCGCAAAAAGATATAGGTAGTAGTATTGAAACAGAAGCAGAACCAAAATACATTTGAAATAGAAATCTTCTAAAAGTTTCAATTCCCGACGACCATAATTGTCTTAACTAACAGAAGCAGCAATATAAGCAAGTGTTGTAATAAATAATACAAATAAGAATAGTGGTAACATAATTAGCTACTGTAATAGCAGTAGTAACTATAGTACATGGGTAGCAGTAGCTGTAACAGTGGTAGAGGATGTGTAAAAATCTGCTAGTAAAATCAATGTAAATGTTAATTTTGTATATAACACAAACAACAATAAGTAGTTCTCACCTGCACTAACCTCTATCCTCTTCAGCTGATAGGTCCGTCCTGTGATATATTGAATCGCCTGTTTTTTTCGTATGTCCACCTTGAGCTTTGCCTCTCCTGGGCCATCTATATCACAGGTGGCTCCATTGTTGAAATATTCTTTCTCAATGATGTAATTGGCTTCCTTTTCTAGATCTTGCCATTGCCCCCCAGGGTTGCCAATTGACCACTTCACACTGACTGCCACCAGTTCCTCCTCCCTTTCTTGCAGCATCCTGCGGAAGGCAATGCTTACCATCTGCCGCACCTCCTGCAGAAACTGCCACACCTCCTCTTTCAGCCCCCGGACTACATAGCTTCTTCTTGTATCACCTGCCTGCTCTGGTCGTGCTTCCTTGATGCTAAGCTCCAGACCCTGTGCCTTGTCTATAACTGAGTCTAGCTCTGCCTGTGTGAGTTGTTCCAGCTCATCAGACTTCAACTCATTTTCACACAGTTGCTTCTGTAGGACATTCTTAAGGTCTCCCTGAACCTTTCCGATGGCTTCCAACCCAGGACCTGTCACACAAAATATGGCAGGCGGGGGATGCAAGGAAGACAGTCGCAGTCCATGAGATTCTTGTTTTGACTTCTTGAATGTCTGGCGAATTTTTTTCACTATCTGCTTGCCTCTCTCTGTTGGAAGAGGAGTGGGTTATGATAAGGAGAAGAAGAGAAATGCATAGGTTAAGCAGGAAATTTGGAATCAGAAAACAGGAGACTCAGAAGGTGCTTTTCCACCGTACTTTTGGTACTTCAATAAAGTACCAAAAGTACTGTACTTCTCTGGTACTGGTGCTGAATGACTTCACAATGTGATGCAGGTATTTTGTACTGAATTAAAAAAATGGCTATAGCATATTATAGGGCTGGATGATGTGCAATATTAATACTGTCGTCGCATGTTATGCACATGCAATTCTTACATTGCTAGTCAGATTAAGATCAAGCTTTTTCTTACCTTCAGATCTGTATGTAAATTATAGCTGTTTCACTAAAACATTTTTACTCTCAAATAGGAAAAAAACTTTGCAACGTTTTGCAATTTTAATGATCGTTGCTTTTCAAGATTATGTAGTATACGTTTACAAATCAATTTAAAGTTTATCTCTGCTGCTTTTGCATGAGTACTGCATGTGTTCTCTGAGACAATCAAATTATTTTCATACTTTCTGTTTAAATCACCCTTACACGAGTCCATAGAGAGTCCATGTACTTATGCAATGACATTAATTTGTACACCCATTTGATTGTCCCAAATTTATGTTCAGATTTAACTTGAACTGATTTTTCTTTTCTTTTTCTTACATTTTTCACTTATTACATTTGGACTGATATCCTGTCCAGCTGACCCCCGTCTTGTGCCTTATGCTGCTTTCGATAGTCCCCAGGCCCCAACTACAGTCTATTACTGGATAAGAATTTGGAAAATTAGTGAAATAATTAAATTCCGCAAGAATTTACTGTCATCAGTTTCAACAACTACTTTATGTAGGACTTAAATATTTAAAGGACTATTGTATCTGAATTCATTCTTAAAAAGTGATGATATAGGTTAATCCAGTATTGTTATACGTAAATGTTTAGTTTTTTTATTTCGTCATTAGCTTACAGACAGGAATACATCATCTTGCTTTTTTGCCCAAATAGAGCACCTATGTTGTCCAGTTAAAATGTAGTGGAATGTGTCAGTTCAAGGGTGTCTAAATAAAAAATAATGATACAGCATTGGTATATGCAGGAGCCTGGCTGTGAAGGCTTACCTTTGAAGGTAGGAGGTGGAGCCATCTGTCCTATGCGACTCTCCAGCTCACACCTGTAGAGGGCAGCAAAACCTTTTCAATGCTGTCATATTTCCTAAAACATTGCGTGAAGGCATTGAACCTGGTTTATCAATCAGGACTAGAGGAGTAGATAAAAAAAGAAGAGCAGTGAAGGAGGAACAAACAGAGTAAGAATGTACCTGAATGTCTCAAATACCGGCCTTAGAAGGAGGATGATACGGATGTGGGAGACGCCGTCAGGGGATGAGTCCCTCACGACTGTGGCCATACCGTCCAACATTGATGCAGCGACCTTCTTGGTATCCAGCCCAGCCGCACCTGTCATTGTAGACAACCTATATGGTTAAATGGGACTTACTGACTCGCACCAAAAACTTGTCGGTCTCTATTTAGGAAACAGACCTGCACCCACAGCAGGAAAGGCCACTGATTTGTAACCCTTCTGTTGACAAAACTTCAGAACGTTTCCGCAAAGCTTCTGGACACGGTGCAGATCCGCCTGAGTATAGATGTGTACAATAGCTTTACAGGCCAATGATCCTGGCAGTGTGGTGCACAACTCGGTGGCCTGAGTCCGCACTGGGGACGAGGAGAAAGACGAGGAGAAAGACAAAGCAACAGACCCTGCATTATCAATAATTGCTTATTAATGATGTCAAACTAAACTGAGTGTTTTGGTTGCTAACCTTGGTTAAATTCATCCAGAACCTTTTGCCCTGCTGCCATTAGAAGTGCGTTTGAGACACCTACAGAAAACAAGCATATAAATTCCGATACAGTAAACATATTATTGTTAATGCTGATATTCCATAAAATTGCAATAAACTACATAGGTATGATAGAGCATGTAGCATACATGATTTGGTAGTAATTTAAGTAATATTCCAGACATTTCCACATCTGTGAATATGTGCTTTGTTCCTTCGGCTACAATAAAACGTATTGCATGATTATAGGAACTGCAAAGGAGAAAGTGTTACCAGTTTGCTTGTCAGTGAAATTTGCAGAATTAACAATAACATCTGTAGTTTCGTTAATGATGTCGCCAAAGAAGAGCTGCAGCTTGACGCTGCCCATCATGACTGTGATTTCATCCTGGGTGACAGAGACCCAGCGATAGAAAGATGCTGAAAGAGAACAGAAAGAAAGAAAATCCAATGGTTAGTTAGGGTATTACTAGTCTTTAATAGTGCTTTTTGGTACACAATTAATTGTGTGGCATTAATCTTACTCTGGTCCGGGAGCATAACCATCTGAAACGCCTTTAGGTTCAGAACATCATGGCACGCCTGGAAAGCCTGGGGAATCAATATTCAGAGTCACCAATACTATCAGGGTACAACTGAAGCAGACGATTACACAAAAAATATTCAAAAACATGTAGGTCAAGTAATAAGCTCTCCCTCAGCATATAAGTAATCATTAATAATCTGTCAACATGGACCTGTACTCACTGTTGTGGAATGTTTGTCACTGGGATGAATGACTATATGGACTTTCAAAGTGGATGCTGATGTTCGGTTCTGCTCGTGCCGTTGGATCTCCTCCAGCAGAACTTGGGCAGCAATTCGGTGGGGAAATGCCAGGCTGATGCCAGTCCCCAGCATAGGAAATGCCACTGAAGCCAATAACCAGGTATCACAAATGCACAAAATGTTCCTCAAACCCTTACGGAGGGTCTGTTAGGAGACAGCGGTGGTGGAAGACAAAGGAACAAGGCAAAGAAAACTTGATTCAAAAATAAAATATGCAGTGAGATTTGATAACTTTAAAATTTCTTTGACGACACACAGATAGAACCGACCACACGAACCTGAACTGCTGCTCCTTGCGGATCCCCATCCCAGCGCACACAGTGAAGAAAAATGACGCTGCATCCAACTAGCCCCCCTTCCCCATCCACCACATGCACTCCCCCAGGTACTGTATTCCAGCTCTGGGCTGTCTGCTCCAAACTAGTTGAAAATTGTCTCCCCCCCTTACTTAATAGGCATTTCCCCACCTTTGAGGACCGGGGCGCATCACCCAGCATGGGTGAGACAAGGGCATCTACCTGCAAGCCAAAGGAATCACAGGACAGGCAGCAAGACAAAATGTAAACGATCATGTCACATTTAGACAACAGTCCCTTTTGTATTTAAACAAACATATGCTATGGTTAATATGTAGTCTAATTTACAAATGCATGCATTCAAATACATTTGAAATATCAAGCTCTGAATAAATATTTCTTACCTGTTGGTCCTCAATGGTGCCTACTGTAATTTTGACCTGGATTAAGGATTCAGAGACTGCTGCCCCCGCAGATCCTGCAGTTGCTAAGTTTGCGAGATCCTCGTAGTCTGTGGTTTCCACTGTGCCACCAGTAGGTGGATCCATCCGCCCAAGCAGTGTATCGCAGGCAGATCGCATGGCCCTTACTGCATTTTCATTACTGTCTACTAGCATGACTGTGTGCAGTGTGTGTGGGTTCCTGCCGAATGCTCTCACTGCCATCACTATGGCCTTGGCACAGAGGTTAACGGGCACACCAAAAATGCCAGAACTGATACACGGCATAGCCAAAGAGCGGCAGCTTCGTCTCTCTGCCAGTTCGAGTGCCTCTTTCACCGCCTTTTCCAGCAGGGCGGTCACCTTCACTTCCCCGCCCTTGGCATTGCTCCACATTGGCCCGACAGCATGTATCAGCACCTTGCAGGGCAGCTTTCCAGGTGTGGTTTCCACTGCAGTTCCGGGGGCCACCTTGCCCATCCTTTGTACCAGTTTCCAGCTAGCCTGCTGTACCTCCTGCCCTCCCACCCGGCTCAGGGCTGCTGCCACGCCGCCATAGTGTTCTAGGTTCTCATTGGCTGCATTGACTATTGCATCTACATTCTCTTCGGTAATATTACCCTGTCGCACATGCACGCAGAGTCCCCCCTCCAGCTGGTACTTAGGTTTCTCAGGAACACCAAAGTCTTTCATCTGCACCAGGCAGCGATGAGTGCGACTAACGACTTGGAGGTATTCCTGTCCCGGGCCCTTGAAGTAGCGATGAGCACCTGGGGACTCAATAGTGATGGTCTTCTGGACTAGGGAGCTCAGAGCTTTGCTTATCCTACCACTAGCTGCAGTTACCAAATGCCGGGGTCCCATAAGAATAATCTCAGGGGGTGAGCAAGTTTCAGAAATTGAAACTTGAATACCCGAGTCGTCAATGTCAAGCAGGGCAAACAGCTTACTAATTTGGTCAGACAATTCGGGGTAAGGAAAGGCCACCCTGAACTGATGAATGGCCTGGTCCTTCAAGAAACTCTGGACCACCTCATTCAACTTGGATACCGAATCGCGGTAACCCAACAGCTGGACACCGTGCTTATTATAGCGTACCTGTACCCTAGCCTTTCCCTCGTTTAGCTGCAACTCCTTCTCCTGCAGTACCTCCTTCAATTTTGGCAACTGAGTGAGTGAATCAGGAACAGGTACCTCTTTCTCGCTGAATTGACTGAGCAGGGCCTTTTGTGCATCCTCCAGATCCTTCTGGGTTAGAGACAACAGAGACAGACCTCTGTCAGTGATTTCAGTTTTTACTGGGATACCTTTCAAGATGGCATCCAGCGTTTCTGGTCCCTGTATTCTCAGAAATGAATGCAGCCAAGGGGACAACCCGGCCACCAGCTGCTCCTGTATTTTTTCTGCCATGGCCGCTACCTTCTTGCGGGCTGACAGGACATCGGCTGCTGGACCTTCAATCACTAGTTGCCCCGCATCAGTCTGAGACACCTTAACCCCAGGGAGATGCTCCTTCTCCAGATCCTTGCCTAGCAGGAGTAGTCGAGGCTTCCCAAGATGGCAGGTCGTGTTGACTCTCTCCTGTGTCACTGAGTTTCTGTGTCGCTTTTCCAACATCGACAGGCTCTCCTTCACCTCTTTGTCTGACCCCACTAAAACTGAAAATCCCTCCCCTGGCTCACTGTACACCTGGAGCTCCTTTCTGGCTAGAATGGGATCATTCTGCAGAGCTTGCAATATCAAAGGGTCAGCCTCATAATGGCAACGATATTTTGCTTTCACTTGCTCAAACACATGATTTATCACGTTGTCCATTTGGCTTGTCTCCTCTACCCTGGGTGTACCTTTCACGACCATATTCTCTGCCTCAGGCTGAAGCTGGAAAGAGTAGAAGAGTGTAGAGAGCTGATGCTGTAGGTCATCCCCAGCCTGAATGTTATCTGTCAGGTAGCGAATCAGGAATGGGTCCAGCTGCACCACTTTCTTATATTTGCCACAAAGGGGTGCCCCAGAGATGGAGTGGAAGTGATGCGTTTGTTCTAAAAAATAACAATGACAATATGATCAGCTAAATTTGATCTCATCAAAAACAATTAGCCAAAAGGTTAATTCATTAATAATTATTATCAGTGACATGCAATGTGGTTTATCTTGAAAGAAGCTGTTTCAAAGCACCAACCTGAGGCTGCTTTAGCAGGTGTTTTTAGAGAGTCCTGGGTAAGGAGATAAGAGAGCAAATGAACTTTATGCATGTACACTGGGATCAACTTATATCATAATCTTGAATGTAGATGTACAATAAAAGGTGTCTTCTTATTATGCACTTATACTGAAACCCGGTTCTGTGATGCCATTATTATTATTATTATTATCATCTGATACAGATACCAAAGAAGACAGATCCGAATCCATAATTTCAAGCAAAAAAAATGCTCCCATACAGCATTCAGACTCACATCCACCATCATTTCTGTTTACATAACTGGCTGTTATATGTGTCTTACATGCTAGAAGAGTTGCACTGGCCCTCTGCTGGAGTGAGAATATGAACTGTGCATGGATTTTAGTTATTAACCAGTTATTCAAATGTGTATTTCTTCTCAAAACTTTTTAATATTCATTTTTTTTCAAATATCTGTTGCAGCACCAGAAAAAAATCCAAGGAAAACCAAAAGGAGGTCAACACTATCTTTATTGAATACATCAAGCCTTTGACTATGTTGACCATATCAAAATAAGGACTGTTCTCAGGAAAGCTGGTGTACCAGTGTATGATATTGTCCTCATCATAGTGGCTAAAAGCCGTGGTCAGGGTGAAATATGGAGATTTTGCATTCAGAACATAGAGAGAAGGTAAACTGTCAGAACACAACTGCAGGCTTATGACTGTTGGAAGAAACATCAACAACCTTGACATACTGTTGATACCACACAAATACAAAATGTGAACACATGAGGAACGATAATGACCAGAGTAAAAAGATCTGACCATGGCTACATGCGAACAAAACAAAGGTCTTGGCTGCAGGAACAGCAGCTAGTTTTAGTGTTGATGGTAAGGACACAAAGGTTTAACTCCTTGGAATAATAATAAATAACCAGGTATCTGGCTGTTAAAAAATACACTGCAAATTGGCACTTGGCAAAGTGGTGATGAAGAATCGAGAAAATTAATTATATATCATAATTATATCTTACTAAAAAATAATAGTTTAATATTACAACATTAATATTTGAATTTAGGGATATTATAAACAATAAAGAAGGACAGCAGGAAGGCTAGAAAACACTTTTAACAATGTCAGGGAACAACTGTGTCTGGGACCAAATCAAGCCTGGAATTTCATTTGAAGCCCAAACAGACATAGTCGCCGAGCTTTCTTTCTCTCGTGACATCAAGTTGTGTAAATTGTGTAAAGCGTGAAACGGGTGTGCTAGCCTTACTGTGGGACAGGGTGAGTCTGCATCCCGACGCACTGATAGCACTACTGGGCCGTGGGGTGTCTCCAGTGTATGATTTCCCCTTTGGAGAACTCTCTGCTGGTCTGCGAATGTAAAGGAACAGCACTGCGTGAGGAACACATTGTGTGAATTTGCAATGTCGAAAAAGGGAGAGTGTCTCCTTTGTAAATTTTGGATGTTAGGGTACGCATAAAGCAAAGTCAGAGAGCCGGGTCAAAAAAATGCAAATTATGTCAAGAAACACTGGCAAAGGTTTTGTGGCAGCTATATAGTATGGATGAACTGTGCAGGAATTATAACCATTGTTATATATACCCCTAACATAATTTAAGGGACCAAAAACATTTTAAGTAATATTTCAAAGAAAACTGTCATATTTAATAATCCCATGACTACCAGAATATTGTTGTATTACAGACCATCCTGTTATACCTGTCATATTACAGACCACCAGTATATTACAGTCATCTACAGTCATCTTCCACTTATTTCAGTGGCTTTTTGCTTTTAGTTTGGTCTTGAGGCAGGTAAGATCTCTCTGTACACCTCATTATACATCCGGATGTTTTGATCAGCAGTAATCTCAGAAATGCAAGTGAAATACAAGTTCCTATGGCAGCCATACACACCCACGATTTGTTGTTGTTGTATTTGACCTTTACTGTCATGTTCCATGCTTTCTGTTTCACAACGTTCAACTTCACAGAGGAATTTGACGCAGCCATCAAAAAGACATTCAGTATACTGCTTTTATATTAATGAAAAATAACACCATCATTTATGAATATGTTTTGCTAGGCACGATTATTGTTGACTCTAAGCAGATAATGCCTGCGCAACTCAGAATTCATCCGGTTTTGTTTATCAGCAGTCATCCAGTGGCAGTCTTACATGCCAAAGACATACCGCTCCTACCACCATGTTTCGGGGAAGAGATGCTATTCTGAAGATCATGAGCTCCCTTTCTTTCTCGACACATTTTTATTTTCATCACTCTGGTACTGGTGGTGGGTGCGGCAACACACTGTAATCCGTGCATTACCTCTGATAGTTGAAAAGGGGTGTTTTTCTTTACTACAGTATTTTTTTTTACTAAACAGCTCTGGCACACCTACTAATGTTTAATTCTCTGACTCTGTGGTTTTTCTGCGTCATCGTGGCCTGCTTTGATCTCATCAAATTCTTAAAAGTTCTTAAATATGCTTGGGTCGAGAGCCAAAATAACAACAAAAAACGTTATTTCTTATCGATACAATACATGTTTTCAATAAGTGATCGTTCGGTAAAGTTTGTATTTACTTTCAGTACTTTCATTTTCAATGTCTGAACTAGGAACTTTCATTTTCATTTCAAGTTTCCCTTAATTTATTTATCAGGTCCCCTATTCAATCAGGTGAGCACCGACTTTATTTTCCCGTACCTAAACGACTCGATTCCGACTGTTTTTTTTTTCTATCGTTGTAAACTAGGAATGCAGTGTCCCGTTTTTATCATCCACGCTCGGCAAATCGTGCCCGTCCCCCCCTACCCTTGGTGGGGGGCCTGATGTTATCGTCCCCTATTTATTTAGATAAATAACAAACCCACCGCGCGACCATCAAGACACAATTAAGCCGAAAACTGAATGCTGTTATATTTAAGGGCAGATCTCTCACCTTCTTGATGCTTGAAGGCAATTTTACAGGTGCCGCCGGGAAGAAGTTCTACTTGACCACATTCGCCTCCACCGGATTTTCTTCGAATTTGAAAATATTTTTCGATGTTTTTCCGTAGTTTTTCGTCTAGATCGGGCACCTCGAAGAACAAGGGGTATTTGTATTCCCCCATTTTATGTCAGTAGTTATTTTTTTCCTTGAGATTTTATTTGAGAAAGCGGCACAACAATTACAGTTGCAGTTGTTCCTTTTTGGAACCATATGTGAAACCGAAAGCTGCATGCATAGTACGTAGATTACCGGTACAGTCATGTTTGATCTTTTTCGCATCTGTGACCACGCTTTTATTTAGTTGCTTTATTTTAAAGTTTAACCAATGCATGTAGTTTATCTTTCATTATGTTTAACTTTAAGAAGTTAAATGAATAACGCGATAATGTATGACTACGGCGGCCTATGCATTGTTAATGCAGAATAATATAATCTTATATTTCTGCGTATCGACTTTGAAATAATGAAACATGTTAATCCTAACTACCAAATTGTTAGAATTAACGGCACCTTGATCCAAGTCAAATAAAATCTTTCAAAACTTTGCGTCACTGTAGTCGTGGCCGAGCGGTTAAGGCGATGGACTAGAAATCCATTGGGGTCTCCCCGCGCAGGTTCGAATCCTGCCGACTACGAAATTTATTTTGATTTTTTAGTACATTAAAATTTTATAAGAATAAATGATGTCCCTTAGAATATTTACGAGACCATTTAAACGGCATATTTAGCTAATCATAAAGACGACGAATACATTAATTCTCAAAAAGTACTCAGTATTAGCATGAAACAGAATTTCATTTATTGCCAAAAACAATAAAGAAACAAGTACAGTGCTAACTCGGTTCTTGAACTTAATCAGTTCCGGACTCCGGATCGAATCCTAAAAAGTTCGAGTTCTGATCGAATTTTTCCCATAAGAAATAACGGGAAAACAATTAATTGGTTCCCGGCCCCCCAAAATTACACCTAAATATTTTTTTTTAGCATTTAAACACAAAATGAACAGGATAAAACAAGAAGAGCATTTTTTTTCTTAATGGCTTCTAAAATGATAAAGATCTTATCCCAACATTACCCCTGTCCTGCTCCTTCCGTGTGCCACGCCCCCTCGTTAACCTCGTGTGGGATCCCCATGTGATCAGCTGTTTCTGGTTGTCAT
>JABFEA020000017.1:14266659-14279317 GCA_019775915.2 Cyphomyrus plagiostoma | reverse complement strand
TCAATATCGGCGATACTGGCCCTGTATTTACTTGGTATCGGATCGATACCAAATTTTGCAGTATCGCCCAGCCCTGAACTGAACAACCGACAGTACAAAGGAAAACGGTGGGAGGACACACTTCTGGGAAATACCTGTAATAAAATTCACACGTGAATTGAATAACATCTGTCAAAGCCAATGAAAATGGGGGACACATAGGGTCCAATCCTATTTTGAGGAGGCGATGCTACTTGACTCCCACCTCCGCCTCTTTAACTTAAAATTTTATTCCAATTGTACAATTATACTTGTGATTTTCTGCATTTAATAAAAATGAAATCACCATATGTTAACTAGGATAGACTGCAACTTTACCCATGAATTATTGGAAAATTATATTGATAACCTGCCTCAGATTTAGTATAATTGTGTGACAATTTAACGCCACGTACCAGTTTACACCCTAACTCGTGAATGTACACGAACATAACTTCCGTTTCGTTATTTTTTTACCCATGGACGTCGCTAGACCACTTTTACTGGGGCACTTGACCCAGGATTTATGTACTGTGCTTCTTGTCTCCTCACCTCCTTATCTACAAAACGAGTTCACTGTGATACATCGCATGTCATGCATATAATGTAAATGTTAACTAGCTTAGGCACACTAAATCCAGTTCACTCGCGAAATGAACGAATCAGTTCAGATAAATTTGTCCTCTTACACTTGTTCAAAAACAGTGTCTACTGTTTTACTGATTAATTTGTAATCTTTTACCACCACAAGGAAAAGTGTTTAAAAACTGGGAAATATACATAATTTATTTTCTTTTAAAAATGTATTATTCTAAGATGACAACAAAATGTGAAAATGTCCATTTTATTTCGTATGATTTCATGACCATATAAGCATAATTTCTCCAATAATGTGAAGTAAACTGCATTTTAGCAAGTGACTTTTAACCGAAAGTAACGGAAATGCTACAAAAACATCACTATCTTTCCAAACTGGTTGATTACTGTGACGTGGTATCATCGGTGATACAGTCCAGGCAGACCTAAAGAAAGAGTCGGTCATGGAGCAATTACAACCAACATACAGGCAGCTGAATATAAGGTCAATTTGCAGGCTTTGTACTCTTCCATTCAGCCAAGAGGTTGCATGTTGGCTTCACTTCTTCATGTACAGTTGATGCTGCCGCAGTCTTCAGGAGGAGGTGGAATCTTTACCTTGCCAGCCGTACCTCTTTGTTAGCCCTAGAGTTTTCCCTATTGCCTTTGCCCTCTCACTGACAGTAGAAGGTCAACACATTTTGCTGATTGCCTCGGATGAGCAAAGCAGGGCAGTGTAGCCCACAGGTCAGGGCATTCAGCCAGGCCATGTACAGGGCACTGGGGCAGTCTGCCCGTGGCACTGGTAATGTCCTGCAAGACCAGAAACCATCACTATTACTGAGGAGTTATTACAGCGTCTATATTAACAAATATAAATACACTATATGAGGACAGAGTAACAGTTACTACATTTATATACTCAGACGTGGCTATTACTACAGCCAAATGTAGTGGTACTGCAAGAATTAAGATTAAAGCAGTAACAGCCAACAAGATACCACAAATAATCATTTTTATTTTATGCTTTTAGACTTTTTAGAAACTCCAAATCCATGCACAACCAGAAAAAAATGAGTCAGTAGGTTTTGAACTATCGAAGCAGCTGCCTTAAGAGAAACGGACTGTTGGTGAATATCCAGCACAAGAAGCCTGTCTGAAAGACGTTATACCAGGAGCTCAGGAGAGTCTCTGTTCTAAGTGCTTCCCTGTTCAAGTCGGCTGCTTGACTACAATTCGTAGCGTTTTTCACAAATATCAAAAGGTCTTGGTTTACTACATGAGCCAAAGATTAGAATGGGTGATGTCTGGGTTTTTGAGCTGTGGGGTTGTATGATTTTATTTACCCTATATGCATGCCCTGCACAGTGAAACATGAAATAGGCTGAATGACACGTTGAACAGGAACATAGTCCATACTTACACTAAGACCAGGGCTGCCTGATTGGAGTTCTTTCGAATTATTTCGTTCAGCCTCACCTTTCTCTCAGACTGCAGGAACCATATCAATATCATGTTAGAAGAGCAAAGAAGAAAAAGAAGACAATGAACTGAAAAGAAGGGAAAAAATTCAGGGACTCAGACATGGCCTCATTCCCACAGATACATACTCACTATTTGTTTTTGATATACACTGGGATGCACCTTCAACGGCACACACATACTGAGACACACATACTGACACAGCAGGGGAAATGACCACACACAGATTTAAACATCCACATGTACGTGCCTTTAGTTTCAGTGCTTCCAGCTCTCTGTCAGACACATTCCAGGGACAGTCTTTCTTCAGCTCCTGAAGAGCAGCCTCATCCTGCAGTCCACCTCGCAGCCTAAAGGGGGCGAGAGTTTCCTCAAAGCGCTTCATGCTGCAAGGGAAAAGATTGGGTTTTTATCAGAGGTGGAAAGTTCAGGTTCAGAAAGTACAAATCTAGACCAAGATTTTGTTTCAACCAACCAGTTGCGGAATCTGACTGAGAGTCTTTATATTTAATTGGTTGGTTGAAACAAAATCTCGGACTGGAGTTGTACTTTCAGAAGCTTAATCTTCCACCTCTGTTTTCCTGAGACAGAGGAGATCACTATAGCCACCTTACCAGTACTATGCCCCTCACAGTATTCATATGCCTATTGGCAACTTGGTAAATATACTGTAGCAGTGTGAAGATAACTCACTTTTTTGAATGGGGGGGTCGTTCACTGTCCGTCATTACGATCACATCATGGATGTCCAAACGGAACTTCCGAAGAAGTGAGATCATCCTGATACAGCAAAGCAACAGCAATAGATACAGAGCAAAGAATTTTCAGATCAGTAAACGTCCAGAGAATTTCACAGTATTGTTCTACACTGGCAAGTAAGAACATTTATCTTGTGACTCACTGAAGCTACCGGTAAATCTCAATATATCGACAGTGTATTGCCAGTCATCGCTTGTATTTCCACTAATAGTTACTCACTCTTTGCGGTGCTCCTCCATGTTGTGCACTTCCCCCACAATGAAGACACGCACCTTAGCCTGATTCCACCGTTTCCTTCGCGTTAACAGATAGGGTACCAGAAGAGTGAGGCCTGGCAGATAAAGTGGGATGTAGGCATAGAGGGACCAAGCAGAAAGGACAACTTGTTATCTCTGTTGGGTAATTAGAGTGTTTATGTTGTTTTTAGTGGCCAGTTGTTGGCCCTTTGCCTGATCTCACCTCCATCATCGGAAATCCAGTACACATCAATAGTCTTCTTGCCCTGCTTGCTCTGGAAAACTGTACGGACCTGCTTACTGGGAGCCACGTCGGATCCTATGTCATCTGGAAAACAAAGGGAAATACTTCTAGAGAAGGAGAGAGCTGTATTTTCATCTTCAACTAGATAAAACGGCAGTTGCTGTACGATGTGTCCAAATGAAATTGCATTATCAATTTTAAAGCATGGAATTTGCAGTTTTGTTGAAGGTCTGAGCAAGCATATGGAGGGCTGAGCCCCTGAAAAATTCTACAAATTCCAACAAATCTCAAAGCTACTATTATCCACACTCACAGAGTCATAGCCCCCACCTAGTGTCTTGGACCCTGAAGTATTCCCCTTTCTCCACCAGTATATGCAGGCCTGAGCATATGTGTAGGTGAGCATTGGGTGGCTGTTTGTGCGTTCTGCATCTACCTTGATCATCTTGACTCTTGTGCTCTTGTTGCCCCACCTCTTCTATATCCATCTCTAAGGCGAAGTTCACTATTTAAGGAAAATACAGGTTTAAAGTTGTTGTTCTATCTATAGAAAATAAGCCTCCCAAGATTTACTCAAGCATCTATTTTATATTTAAAATGTAGATGTGATTAGAATATTACCTTTGCCATCAATCTCCTCCGAGTTATCCAGACCATCCACCATCCTCAACAGACACACACCATAATTGGAGTCAAATGTGTCACTAAAATAGAGAAATTATTGTTATTTTCCTTTTTATATTATTTGCACAGTTTACTTACTGTATGCCTTAGTTTCTTCCTTTCACACTTGCAAGTCTGGACCTTTGCTCTGTATTGACAACTCCATCAAAATTATAATTTATCCACAGTGGTGCTTGTAGCGATATTCAGCTGCACTACTATTGGCCAGTTATACAGCATATCAGGGTGCTTTACAACAGTAGTACCGCAGACCAAATGAAGAATGCATGTAGAGCAAAAGAACTATATGTTCATATCAGCGTGTTTTATTGAATTGTAAGGAGCAACAAAGTATTGACTTAGTTCAAACAATCAGTGGTGACTGACAGACTGAACTAATTTTGAGAGGTTATATTCCTGATTTATGGATATTAAATAACACTCACTTTATGGTGCAGACATAGTCCTCCAGGATATTGGGAGAACACTCCTGCCAGTTGTTCTTAAATCCCATTACTAGAGTATTAGGTTTCAGTTTACCCAGACCGGTGGCCTGTTAGGTACAGATGATACTTAAGTGCAATTAGACCATCATCATAGGCTATAGTTTAGATTGCCCGTTTGAGGCAGTTGTAGTTTTACCTGTAGTAGGCAGCGAGTACCCTCTCTGAGGCTTGATGCAACAAACGGAGTGTAGAAAGCACGAATCTTCCGCCGGTTCAGCCATTTGACCTGCTCTTCAGTGTTATGGTGAGGCAAGGCCAACTTGTCGTTCTCCTAGGAACAGATCAGAGATGGAGGAGGAATGAGGAGTTATGTGGTCAAAATTAGTGATACATGCGTCCAAGAAACCTGGCACCTGTGTCATATGGGGAACAGGAGGAGTTTGGGTATTGCGGGGTGAATGTTCACTTTTTCGTGCGTACCCTCATGACTTTGTTGCGGGAGCCCGGACTGCTGGGGACTGATTAATTGCCTTGGCAACGGCAGTATGTGAACTAGGTATTTCAAACTGTGGGATTGGCGGCGAACGAGAAGAATGCATTTGTGGGAGAAAAGGTTGAACAGCTGGGGTTTTGGGGGAATGTAGGAAACGGAAGTCAGAGACGGGCAACACAGGGGGAACAGAGGAGACAGGGTGGCAGTGATTAGGATGTTGATTCTCCCTTTAGTAGATACCTCGACACCATGCTTGTTGATGTAGTGAGTGTGCACGGGTGGTCTGGTGTGTTTCCGTGTGATTTATTATTGCAATGCTCTGTTGAGGTGGGAAGTGCGTGAAGTGTGGATTTTGCTGTGGCATAAACCTGGGTATCTCTATGAGGTGTTTTAAAGGGATAAATGAGTATCGTGTTGAGAAACCTTGGTTTTTATATTTTATCTGTCATGCTGCTTGGCAGAATCCTTGGTTGCCTGCCTTGCCTTTGTGTCGCCACCATAGGCCCAGGGCGGACAGAAACAGGCCATTAGGGGAACAACTGCATCATGGACATTGCCTGGTGGCACCGACTGAATAGTGGACTGTGAAGGGATTTTTATTGGGATGGTTACACTTTTCCTTGTTTTGTCATTTGCTAGCTTGGCATTGAATTTGTATGTTTTTATTGTTTGTATAATAAACAGGTAAAATACAAGCCTTCAGGTGTTTGGGGTGTTTCATACCAGCACAACTGGTCAGAACCATATTTTTACATCAGGTGGCGTAGTGGAGGCAGGTAAGGATTTTCGGGGGAAAGCGTCCTCCTTTGGGCGATTAACTAGTGTGTATATATGTTTAGGTCGCATATTGGTTTATAAGTGTGTTTTATATTTCCCCTTTTCCTTACATGTGACGTTCATCACGTACGTGACGTAGCCGTGACATCTGTGTGACTCACCATAAAAATGTCCCCACAGATCATTAGACTGACGTTCTTAGTGAAGGACCCTACAAAGTCCACCAATGCTGGGCGCAGATTTGGGGGTCCAGTCAAAACGAGACATTGGGGTCTGGGAAAGTGATAGAGAGAACAGTAAATGGTAAAGAGAGAGTAAAGAGAAAGTGAAACTGGAAATTTTTAATTAATTGGCTGGTGCATATGTGTATGCCTGCGTGGCTATGCTAACATGCTACTGAAATGATCATTGCTATGATACAGAAAACTCTACAGGTGTCTCTCTCTCTCACCTGAAGTTCTTGATATGATCCTCCACCCCTGAGAGGGAAACAGAGTAGGATAGGGCCATGTTGTATGTCCCTGCCTGCACTGAGGAGCCCCAGTTTACCTCTGAAGAAAGAATAAGGCAGAGGTACATTACTGTGAAAATAACTACAGAAATGATACAGTTAAAGAAATATCCATCTTCATGCTGATGAAACTATATTAAATTGCAAGCAAATTGATGCTACCCATACGCAAATACAAGAAACAGCAATAACAGTTTGTTTAAAATACAATGTCGCCACACTGCTACTTGTTACATGGATCAGATGGCATCTCTATTCACATAGTTATAGGCAGTACTGAGGACTATGGCTGAGGGTCAAATTCTATCTATCAAAATATTTGTTTTTGATATAGTTTCTCCCAGGACAGTCTCCAGTTAATACAGTCTGTTAATGAGCACAAATCTGAAAGTCAGTCAAGGTCAAAATCAGAATTCATACAAGTGATACCTGGTTTCTTGTAGGTTACATATCCCATAAGGAAGAGAATGAGGCAGAAGGTCACAAGTGCTGCCCACCAAGTTAATAGGAACATGAGTACCATAGAAATGACTGCCCCAAAGAGTGCTAGCCAGCGGTTGTAGTATCGGAATGAAGGTCTCCAGCCTGCAGGGGGCAACACAATGACAGTGATCTTATACTTGATTAATGAAGGAATGTATCGTTTGTGTCAAAAACATTCCTTTTTGTTCTAGAAGTATTCCAAATGATTGTTGATAGATTCAGAGTAGTAGATATTATTCTTGAGATTTATTCAGTACTCCTGAATAATAATAAAAAAGTTACCTTATTTTAAGTAAAATCGTAGTTATAGTTTTTGGTCTGAAATTGTCCATTGAACGTTGTTGGGTAATGCTAAACACTTTTGTCAGCTAAAATTTGCATTCTGGGGTGCTTAATTATGAATCATGCAGGAGATTATGGCACTCACCTGGGGAGTTGGTTATAGATGCATGGAAACAACTAAAATTTATGAGGGTATAGCAGCAGAGAAAAAAGTTGGAGATGAGGGGAGCAAGGAAATTCAGTTCAGCTAAGAGAAGAAAACCAAAGGGAAGAAGGCAATTTATTATGGATATTCAAATGTCAAACACCCTTCCCTTTAAAGTTCAAAGATGTATCAGAATCAGATTGTAGAAACTCACCAATAAGGATGAAAGCCACAGCAATAAAATATGTGAGAATGTAGGCACGAAGGGGCTCCTGATTCTTCCCATAACCTTTGGCAAAGAAGCCAATGTAGGGGTAGATATTGTCTCTGCATAGACACTTAACACAGAGAGAGAGCCAAGAAATGATGAGATATTATTAATGTTAACTTTTTGGCTATGGTTGTACATATTTGTACATTTCTGTAGGATTCTGTGTTTCAGAGTGTATAGTATGTGTGAGTCTATGTATAAGGCTTTGGTTAATTACCTGGAAGATCTTGGGAGCAGAGACCATGAAGCCAAGAGCAGAGGACAAGGTGGCGGAGAATATCCCCGCAGTAACAAGTGGGCCAAATCCAGAGACCGTTGCAAGGACCTAACAGCAAGAACATATTCCATGTTGGTTAACCTCTAATGTGTTTTGAAAATCTTAAAATGAAAACATTTTTTCTCCTTGGTACACACATACACCAGCAGCCCTCAGGAAAAGACTCACTGAACTGTCAGCCTTTCAAAAGCTATTACGTATTCCTGCATTCAGGTTCCCTCATTGTATGATTCTAAAGGATCTAAATAATCTAAAGGATCTAAAGGATCAATATACTTTAGAAGGATCTAAGTCTTCTGTGAAGCATTATGGACGCAGCTAGAGGATACTGAAAAAAATGATCTCAAACTGCCTAAAAAGTCGTCTCAGGGGACTTACGCTTCCATTGGATTGGCAAGGAACTATGATACCTGTCAAGAAAACATGAAAAACTCACCTGAAAGTTGTTAGCTAGCCCATATGAGCAATTCTGGTACACCTCACACTGAGAGAAGTTCCAGCCCAAAGAGCAGGCCAGGCCTTCACATGAGATATTTTCTGCAAGTTTATCATTTATATTCCCTGAGGCATCTTGCACCACACAAGCCCCTGGTAAAAAGGGTCAAATATTAATATGTGTGTGTGTAGGGGGGTGGGGCTAGCTATTGACTACCTAAAACACGGGAATTCAGTTTATGGGATGAAAATAAAGCTGCCATCTTACCAACCGTAGCAGATATCAGCAGGTAACTAACAGTGGTCCAGAAAATGGCCGTTAGTGTGCCTCTTGGGATAGCTTTTTCTGGATCCTTTGCGAAAACATGGACACACATAAATTCAACCACTTCTTGATACTCTCTCCCTGTGGTATATGCAATGATCAACTTACCCATGAATATTCATACCTTTAGGTCTCCAGAAATGTTGGCACCAGACAAGATACCAATAGCAGAGGGGAAGAAGATAGCAAACATCTGTAAGAAGCTTCCTTCTGGTCCTCGCCAGTTTGGCATCAAATTTCTGAGAAAAATTTCATCTGTAACAGGACATACCAAACTTTACTTAGTAAATTATGCAATACTGTTGAGCAATTAATCAAACTTTTGTCCCTTGGCTTTATTTTCCAGTTGGACTAAGTGGGTTAAAACAAAGTGGCCTGTGAAGGTCACTGGTTAATATGCCGTGGTTAGCTGAATGGTTTCCCTCTGTGCATCATTGTAAATTAAAGTTTCTAGCAAATTAATAAATTTAAATGTAAATACAGTAAAATCTTAGATTGCGAGTAACTTGGTCTGTAGTGTTTTGCAAGATGAGCAAATTTTTTTTTTTTGCTCATTTAAACTTGATAAATGGGTGAGGTCTTGCAATTACGAGTATTACATATACTGTATGTTTTGTCCACCTAGCGTCACGTCATCACAAATGAGCTTCTCTCTTTCTCTCTCGCTGTGTGAACGCGGGTTATCGTCTCCCATGCTCGGACTCGGCAAGCTTCACTCGTATAGTCAAAATTTAGTGGAAAAGCACCTCCCGAATAAGGCTATAGCAGGGCGAGTGATGAATCTGTTTAACAACAATGCAATGTCCACATTTCCACGAAATTGGAAAGGAGGCAAAAGCAGCTGTCATTGGATAGGTTCCTTGTTAAAGTCGCACAAAAAGAAAAAGATACCAGTGAACGAACAGATAGCAATAATTCCGTTAATTATAATGAAAGTCATCCTACAAAATAACCCTCTTCTTCTCCTCTCTCTCGTCTCCCTCACACCATCCACGATTCTTTTCAAAGGTAAAATGTAGGTGAATGTATTTTTACTTTATATTTTATATTAATCATTTTTGTATGAATATTTTTGGGTTGTGGATCGAATTATCTGAGTTTCCATTATTTCTAATGGGAAAATTCACTTTGATATACGAGTGCTTTGGATTACAAGCACACTTCCAGAACAAATTATCCTCACCAACCAAGGTACCACTGTATCATTGATAAGCAAACATCCAAATATAGTAGTTTAAGAATCTGACTCTATAACTGACCCCACCCAGAGAAATATTCCCAAACACTGAATGTGGTATAACCTATGGTTGTATCTGATGTTCAACAAACATTCACAGTACTGCTCCCAAACACTCACTGTTGTAGCCGAAGAAGCCAGTGGCCTGTTTCTGTGGGGTGGCTGGAATCAGAGTTCCCACTAAGTAGTTGATGAAGGAGATCATGAGGATCCCGAAGAACAAAAGTTGTGTCTTGGGGGAGAAGGGAGGCAGAATGTGTGAAAAATATTTTTATTATATGGCTACACATAAAACATCCCGAAAGATTCCAAAAGAGATGCAAAATGAAATAACTATGACGAAGAAAAAGATGGGTAAACACATATACAAAATTGCGAAACAATTTCTAACACTCGATACTAATTCCTTTAGTAAAATATAAAAAGAACTATACTCATTTTTCTATCCATCTCGGTAAAATCTATGTCTCCCTGCAGCAAAAAAATCAGAATATCTATCTGGTGTTTATTATCATAGGTAACCTGAAATAACTTTATAGAACCAGTTCAGCTCCAGAAACATATTTAGTAGCTAGCTAATTACAGTTGCAAAGTGCTACAAAGCGTGAATAGGAAGAATGATGGTGGGATGGTTTCTCAGTTAATTTTTTGGTACTAATTGTGTTAAACTTGACTGCTGTGAACAAAGCACAATATAATCCCACCTACCCACAATGCTTGATATATTGAAAAAGATATGGATGATATTTAGAGAAGCTTGAATTGACGACATAATTTATTGGCTTCTTTTTGTTAAATGCCATTACAGGCAATCGTCAGGTTACAAATTAATTCCGTTACTCTTTGTCTAAGTTTTTGTATTTGTAGGTAAGTGAAAAAATAATAATACAGTATGCACTACTACTACTCTTATTACTACTTGTTCGATTACTACTATACTGCTACTAATAAGAATAATAATAATAAAAAATAATAATAAATAATAGTACAGTAAAAATAAAAGTAGCTATATATGGTACTGCAATGACGTTGAACCAACACACCACTGAATTCGCAAAATGTTTTGCGCTACAAAGCAACGTGTGTATTCATTACAACGAACCGTTGTATTTAACCCAAATTTTTAATATCACATTATTTATGGTAGTCCATTTGTAAGTACGAGTTGCCCGAAAGACGGATGTTCTTAACCCAGGGACTGCTTTTACAATCAAAGAAACAAGTGTACAGGATAGGAGGAGAATATTGGGGCTACCTTGGATTCCCACTCCATGCCAGCCAATGAAATGAGGAGTAGCCCAGTGATGGCAACCACACCCACAATCCTCACATCATTGACTGGGTCAACAATGGTCGCATTATACTCCTGCATCAGATATGATAAAAATGTAAACTGTTGACTCTAACTGTAACCATGACTATAACTTCAAAATAAATTCACAAATTTAGTAGCAGCTTTTAATACACAAGCCTAGAATTACATACTGATACTGATACTGAATTCAGTATAAAAATGATATATACAGTGGTACCTCAGAACTCAAACCTAATCTGTTCAGAACTCGGATTTGAATCCTAAAAAGTTCAAGTTCTGATCGAATTTTCCCCAGAAGAAATAATGGAAATTACACCTAAATATGTTTTTTTTAGTATTTAAACACAAAATCAACCGGATAAAACAAGAAGAGCATATATTAAATATATCTAAGCACATTTATCAAAACAGTAATTTTGTCACACCGCGTGCAGGACAAGCGAGCAGGGAGCATTGAATCACGGTCACGCAGACAGAAATCCAAGAACACAGAGTTTATTGCTGGCAAACAAGGTACAACCCGAAGTAGATGTCAATGACAGGACTGGGGAAACATACTTGAATGCGGATTTAAATACACATGACTAATTGGAAATAACGAGAAACAGCTGATGACATCAGAATATCGCACGAGGTTAACGAGGAGGGCGTGGCACACAGGAGAATGGTACGAGCCGGGCGTGACAAATATGTAAAGTAAGAAATAAATAAATGTATTCAAACAAGGTGCAATGGCTACCAAAATGATATAAAGTACATTGTATTACCTGATATTTTCAATAAAAAAGCACTATCACCAGCAAACGATGCTATCACAGCAAATGCAAAGGTGAGACTGAAGCGTTACCCTTTACTAATATTTATATAGTTGAGAAATTGTTTTTCTATTGTTTTAATTGTCTATATTGTTTTTATATTGTTATTGCTGATCCTATGGATCCTCTTATACTGTCTTTTTTACTACTGCTGCTGTTTCTAAGGAATTTCCCCATTGTGGGATTAATAAAGTCAATCTAATCTAATCTAATCTAATCTAATTTTCCAGCGCGTACAAATTTGATCAGATTGAGTTCTAGGTTTTTTTTTTAACTAGTTGGTTTGACTTTTAAAAAATTCGAGTTCTAATGAGTTTGAGTACTGAGGTACCACTATATATATAGCGTCACGTCATCACAAATGTGTATAATGATCCATATTTCATTTCAGCTTACTCTGAGAAGATCACGGACAGTTTCAGCAAAACCAACAGTGTTTAAGGCAGAGGCGAGTGCAGTAGCAAAGGCGTACACCATACCAATAGGACCTCCTAACTCAGGCCCGAGAGTTCGAGAGATCACAAAGTAGGTGCCCCCTAGACGACAAGAGGGAAATTAACTCTAGGAAATTATACTGAGAAGGAAAACAGAAGGCATCAATACCCAGGACATAAAAAATAAGTATACAGGTAACAGCTCTCACCTGAGGAGACTTTGCCATTGGTAGAGATAGCGGAGACAGACAGGGCAGTTATTGAGGTTACAGTGACGGACAGGAAGATGATGAGCCAGGTGAAAACTGAGGGGAATATTTTGGAGACTTGTTATAATGTCATGCACATACTGAATAATCATCCATCCATCCATTTTCCAAACCGCTTATCCTACTGGGTCGCGGGGGGTCCGGAGCCTATCCCGGAAGCAACGG
>JABFEA020000017.1:14254636-14266559 GCA_019775915.2 Cyphomyrus plagiostoma | reverse complement strand
AGGGAACAACCCTGGATAGGGGGCCAGCCCATCGCAGGGCACACTCACACACCAGTCACTCACACATGCACACCTAATTTGGCAACTCCAATCAGCCTCAGCATGTTTTTGGACTGGGGGGGGAAACCCCACGACGACAACATGCAAACTCCACACACATGAAACCAGGCGGAGACCAGAACCCAGGTCTCAGAGGTGTGAGGCAACAGAGCTAACCACTGCACCACCATGCCGCCCCACTGAATAATCAATAACTTAAAAAACCTAAAGTAAATTGCTTCAGGCAACAAAATCTGAGAACATGCAAATTCTGCGGGAATAACTGCTGGAAAGAAAGACAGAGGGACTGAAAGAAAGTGAAACTGAAAAAGAGCAACACATGTTGAAGTGGCCAGAAAGAAAACTTGATTTAGTGGTTTAAAACAGCTTTGGATCTTTCATGACCAATGAATTATTTTTAACAATTATAAACAATTGATTCAGTCAATACTGATGTAAATATGATTTCCTGATTACTGTATATATAATAATGTACAAAATGCCAGGTAAACATGGCCTTAAACAGAACAGCTTATAAAGCAAAGCAAGGTTGGGAAACATTGGAGTTGGGCAAAAGTAATGAAGGGAGGAGAGAAAGGAAGAGATAAAGAGGCAAGGATGATATGAGAGAGAACTTACGTATGCCAGCTTGGGACGTGATCCAGGGCAATCGCAGAAACAGAATAACTCCCCAGATATTCAGCATGCAGCGGACCTACAACGCCACCTCCGTCAGTATCAAGAGTCAATATTACCAACCTATAACAAAACTGCTGAAACAGCCACTAGCTCTGCGAACTAAGCAATTCGCAAAGTTGCAACCACAACTTACTAAACAGTGAATATTGCTTGTTAATGAAAGTGTCCAATTATCATTCATTCTAAAGTAATGCTTTTCAACATTTCTGCAGTCAAGCTGCTTTCCACACAGGTTTTTACCATGAAGATGGTCCACATAATATCACCCCAGTGTTGCTGATTTGTGTGTTTACTCACCATAACGCCAGTCACCCAGCCAAAGCGCACTGGCTGAGCTTTTGGCTTCCGACTCCCATTCACCGCTTGCTGCTCCAATTCTGGAACAGGAGCATTTCCCGTTTCCACAAAAACAGGCTGGCTGCTCAGCTCCACATCCTATCACACACAATGATAGGTATCAATTAATACTGAGAGACACAAACACACATCACAAACACCATTAATGAAAAACCGATCAGTGCACCGAAAATTCTGAAAATGCCAACTTTTTGTGTGTGTCTTAATAGTTAGGGAAGTGCATTTGTAATTGAAAGATTGCTGGTTTGAATCCCTGACCAGCAAGGTACCACTGAGGTACCCTGAGTAAGATACCACCCTCAAGCACTGCTCCCCAGGCGCTAAATTAACTGCCCCCTATGTTACGATGTCACATATGGGTTAAATGCAGAGGACACATTTTGTTGTGGTGTCAACACTGGTTATCAATTTAATTTTTATGCTCCGTGCATGTTATTATAACCCAAGTAGTAACAATATATTATTTCATCATTGTGAAAAAAAATATTCATATGAAAGAGCAAATGAAAGATATCGTAAAATTATATATATACATCGACTGCCTTTCGAAGATTCTCCAGAGAAGGCCTGCTTCGTCGAACCCTGCCTGCAGAAGTTGTGTTGGTGTAGAAGTCTAGTTGTGGCACAGCATCTATGTTACTATAGATGGATGGACGGCGTAACTCCTGCCGGGAATCCTTCCTCTCAGGTGTCTGGTCAGAAGCCTCGGGTGCAGTTGTGACACGGATTTGGAATCCAGGGCCATCGCTGTGGTTGATGCTGTAGATACTGGCTGCACTGTTGCTGTGGCTATCGCCTCTGCAGTAAGAGTACCTTGGAGGGGCCTCATCACTTACAGAAAACCGACCTTGTGGTAAGTTTTCCAAATCTTCAAGACTATGTTTTGATGTCCACTGACCCATTATACAGACCTTTTTTAGGGTAAGGCTCTATTATTTACAGAGTTCTGCCAGAAGGAAAGAAACAACAGATAAGGTTTATTTAAATATATTTAAATATATTTTAATATATTTAAAACAGAATCTAGGTTTATTCATGCATTTCCAATTTATACAAAAATATCTGACACTTATTGTTTACATCATCACCTCTATGTTATTAATATTGCTGCTTTTATGTTATGATCGCCTTTTCTTCTCCTATTTGCCTGAATATCTTATAGTAGCCAAGTTATAACCAAGTTATATATGTATGAAGACAAAAACCATTACTGATGAATTCCTAATAGCAAATTGTGCTCCTACATTAATTGCATAGAAAGACGTAACGCTACCGTTTTGTTCTCAAGAGCAAAGTACTATCACGGCTGTTTCTCCTATCAAATCAACATATCAGTTTCCAATTCTCACAGTATACAAATTCATTACATTCTAGCGAGGATCACTTCGGAAATATGGCGTATACGCCAGGAAACATGGTTTGAGAGGTCGGCTCAGTTCTCAATTTTTTTCTATAAATACGTTCATTCGCACAATCACCTTCGACACGCACATTTCTGTCGACTTATGCAATGTAAGCAAATAGTTATGCAGATACTTTGTATAAGTAAAATCGAGAAAATCACAGTACCAACATTCAAACTTGTGAAAAAATAGTGTTTTCTTACCTTCTTTTGTCCTTTTGTCAACATATATAGTTTTTAATTGCTTCTCTTAAGATGACCTGGATTCACACTTTGCATTCTGTGATTTACTGAATTCATTCACTGGAATTTATACCTGAGACAGGTTCCCACTCCATCCCCCCTTATATGCAAACAAGACACCGAGCGTGCTCAAGTAGTCGTTACATATTTATTTACACAGTCATTCTTTCGTTTATTTTTTACGACACTCCACCTTCATTTCTAAGTACAGTTCGATTTTCTTGCGTTAATTGTTCCTGCAATAAAAAAAAATCACATCTATGTCTGATAACCCTTAATTTACTGGTCGTCGTATGCATTTTATTTATTTTAATATGTTTTATGCCGATATATAAAGCAATACAAACTACATGAAAACGATTTGGGAACAATTACTGGAAAAATATGGAAATGTACCTAAAATTTACTTTGCTATGATTTTAGCCTTTGACGTCGCTAAAATTGGATCAGCAGCTACATTGGTGTTATTGTTTTCTTTTTCCACCTACATTTACATGGATTGAATACATGAATAGAAGACTTAACGTGTATGTTTATTTGGGAGTGTTTTTATAAGTATGGTCAGTCTTCAAGTCCGCCTACAGTGAATACAACAATAGACTAGTTCTTTGGCTTGTCAAAATATATAGAATGATTCAAAATATGTGCAGTTTATCTACAACGACAAAAAGAACAGATGTTTAATCTTCCACATGACGTATAACACCATCCTTCCGTCCATATTGTATGACTACGCCAGTCGACCGCTGGATGCACAGAGCAGAAGGCAGGAGGGGAGTCAGTCCGTCACAGAGCGTGGCGTTTTGTATAGCAAAGGGTTGTAGTGGTACTCCGTTTCGTTTTATCTGTACCAGCTTTTGAAGCCAGTCTAACAACTAGTATTTGAAACGCAAAAGTGACCAGATAATCTTTTAAATAAATGTTTACTTGAAAACATGAAATATACAGGGAACTCATGACTCGGTCAAGAAAACTGCGTTGCTTCTCTGGCGTCAAACTACACTACGTCCAATCAGCTAAAAGTGACGTAATACTATTTGCCGGAAGCTCAAAGTACAAAAAATATTTTAGAATTTATACGGCATTTTAACAAAAGTCATACCTATAAGTTCTGATGAAATTAAATAATTAGTTAAATCCTTTTAAAAATTTAATTATTACTTAAAAGAATTGTATCCTGTTTGGATTTAAAGTTTAATTTCAGATGAAGAATAGTAGTAAATAATACACCTTTCATTTTGAACAGGCCTATAATAATAATGATAAAGAAACCAAATAATAACCGAGAAAAAATACATTTCAAGTATAAATTTCAATTACGAATGACCATTCTTATCATTGTTACCAGACAGACTATCCTTCTTATAAATTACAATAGGCTTCCCATCCATGGTGTTCCCTGCCTTATGCTGCCTGGGATAGGCTGCAGGGACCCTACGCCTCTGTGATGGCGGGAGACAGGTGCATGGGATAATCTAGTATATGCACATTATACTATCTAGTTATATAATTAAGACTGATGTTGATGGGTCTCCAGGTGGTCTTTTATTTTTAAGTAAAATATGAGGCATCATGTTAAATCAGTTGGAAGATGGATGAATGCATTACAGAGACATTAGTGCTTAAGCTCCATTCTCATACAATCACGTTTTACAGCCACCCAATAATCTCACTATCTCTGTCGGTATCTCTGAAGAACTCAGGTTCAATCATTAACTACATAAAATGCCCAATTTCAGTGAAACACTAACATTAAATGGATGTTTCTATGTAACAGAAATATAAATCGATAAACTACATAAAACTTTGGCCAAAGAGTGTTCCTTCTTGTGCTGAGACACTTGACTGTCATTTTCCACTTCCTCCCTCTGTCTACAAGGAAAACCAAGGTGTTAAAATCAGTTCTTTGGGTGGAAGCCAATAAGGCCTGTTATAGAGAGCATAACTGTATGTAATTTCTGCTTAAAGAAAGATATTTGAAAAACTATAGTGCATTGACATTACCACATGCAGTAAATCAAATGAGAAACACATAACAATTTTGCATTTTTTGATTTTATTTATACTGTTTCAGCATGTTTTATAAACATGCAATCCATCTTCCAGCCACTCATTCGGTACAAGGTTATGACGTGTACAAAACATACACACATCTTTAATACTTAAAGATTGGTCTCGTTCTGTGCTTCATGAAATAACTCCCAGACTAATCCTACCCCAGTCCCACTGTCACTGTCTTTCATTTTACAGTCCATCTCTCCCATTCCATGTTGTGAAAAACTTAATGAACAGCTTTGCGTAAATGGAATAGTCTCCACTGGAATTTCTTAACAACTTGAGGTGTTTGTTATCTATTATTGGTATGTAATTTGAGGTAAACATATTGTTCAACAGCAGTGCCTACCCTGTAGGCTTACGACTTGTACTGCACTGATCGCTCGTAAAATTAAACTCCTTTAACTTCTTTATGGCTCCAACCTCACCCTATGATAACTGGCATAGAGATAAGTACTGTAGGTTAAAACTAGCTAGCAAATTACACTTGCCTTCTTGTACTGTTTCATTGTGATGTATAAAAGCAAGAGTCCTTTTATTGTTCTTTTTAACATCAGCCCTAATCTTTCCAATGTCTTTGAAAGGTTAAATTGTAGCATCCATTGTTGTTTGATTGGATTAAAGTACATTGAAAATACTGCCTGCAATGAATAAATTGTGTAAACAATCCACATCCTCAATTTCATTATAATCCTATTTGTCTCTTCTAAAGATGAATTGTTTATTTGATATTTATTTGCTACGTATTTCATACAACAAGCAAGTTAGGCAGTTCTAGCACATCAAAGTATTAAATAGTTTATGTAATTGACAGAATATTGTAAAAACAGACACAAACATTAGACAATAGTTAATTAGCTTTTGGGTACCCAAGTACCCAAAAATGGCATCACATCAATATGTACAGAGGACTTATTTGAGAGTTTTAGAATTGTTAACAATTAAATTCACATATAAGAAAGAGATCAGCATTATCAGCAACTCAATTTTTCCAGGGGACTTTGAGGAGGAAAAGTACACACCACACAAAAAATGCTGTCAGATTTTAACTCAGATGGTGCCTTTAGAAGCCTAAGGGATGTAACATCAATTTGTTCTTTTGTCCATTTTGCATGCAGCTTATTTTGACAGTTGAGAATCAATACCAGATAAGACAATACTTCAATTTAATTGTAAGTATACTGTGTACCTGCTGGTGCATTCCAAACTAAATGTCATATGTCATGTATTGTCATATGTCATTTATGACAATAAAGCATCTTTATATTACCTTTATTTTTTAAGTAACTTGGTTTCAACTTCTTTAATTTTATTTCATTAAAGGTACTGCTCTATGATATACAGAATTGTTCAACACTGATATTCCAAGACCTGGTATCTTGGCATTTTTCTGGCTTGAATATGTTTTATGTGCTGAAGAAGGGTGTCCAAGTTTTCTTAGGCTAGACAATTTACAAAGAATCCATGTTCAATTAATATGATCTTGATTGATTTTTATTTCTCTCACATTATTATTATTGTAAAATTCTATACTTTGTAAGAATTACAGTACGATGCACCTATTTGCAATTTCCTCTTGTCCAAGTACATTTTTTCCTGACATGCCACATTGTCAATTATTACCTCCAGTAAATGACATTGTTTCTTGTGCCATGTGCTTCAAATTAGTAGGTCAAAGTTGATTAGTTTCATGATCACTTTAGTTAAATGGAAAATCAGGATTCTCTCCCTAACAATTTAACAGAAATAAGTCTGACACATATTCAGTTGCACAAGTGTGCTGGGACAGCCCTGTGTATCATAACCCCTCAATACTGATTAACCTGCCATCTGTTTTGCTCATAGCAGAGTTTGAAACTGTTAAACATGGGCTTGGCCTTTGGGTTTCATTGTTGTCTATATTCTTTCCCCCAGAATTTGACATAATGACAGCATAATGAATATAGTCATTTGTTTTGTTCTATTAGTGTGTTAGAGTAGTGAACCCTGAATAGGACATGACCTTATATTAGCATACTTTCAAAGGTTATGCCCTTGAAAAAGTGGGAGGGATTGAAAGTAACCATGGATGTAGGAATGGGTGATGGAGGTGTCAAATGGTACAAACAGGAAGGCATACAGAATAGGAAAAGATTGGATTGATTGAGATGTCATACGTAGACTTACGTTCACATGATGTCCCCTTTCAGATAATGACTGCTAGAAGACTATTATATGTTTTACATGAGCATTATATAAGAGGAAAGGAGAGAAAGACATTAGGAATAGCAATCTAAGCTAGCAGGAAAAGCCATGGGGCAAAATGTGGAGAGGTCCCAGGACTGATCCTAGAAGGACTCCAATGTATAGAGAATGAAAGTAGGGAGAAGATGGTGAAAGATCCCAGGAATGATTCTTGATGAAAACTTATGGATGAAGATGTGTGTGTAGTACAGGTATTCTTCCATGAAAAGTGGAAAATTGTAGTATGATACAGACTATGTGATTGCTGTTCCAAAATGTACAGAGCCCTCAAGGTATGTAAGGACCTTTAAGTCTTTATCCTTTGTTAAAATCAGGTATGGACGATATGAGCAAGCAATAGAATGTTGTCAGATTTGTAAACAGGATCTAAACTAGATTGCTGAGGGTTCAATACACTAAAATTTACTAATGAGAGAGTTTTCAGCAGAACTTACACCTTCTAGAAACGTGAATACCATTTCTACAGAATGGTGAGATCGTCACATTTTTGTACATTTTTGCCTCATTTCCAAAAATATTATCCTAAAGTTTCCATAGAGGCTGATTTTTGAAAATGGGCAATTTCAGACTGAAAATATCTTGACTGAAGCTGGAGTCTGGTGTAATAGGTTTTGTTGTTAGTCCTGTTGATTTAGTTGATGGTGGACACCTTCATTCTATTTTTGTTTTGATTCTGAAAGCAATGTTAGATTAAAAATTCATCTATCTTTCCATCCTTCTTCCTACTGCTTATCCTGGTCAGGGTTGTGGGGTTCATTTAAAATATTAAACCAAAATAAATCAGTTACAGCTATACTGTATTTGCCTTGCGGTTCAAAGTCTTTGTCAACATGTCCAGAAATGCTTGTATCCTGTTATTTTCAATATGGGAAAATGACAGTGTTGGTTTTGGAAACCAACAATGCATTCATGTTATAGTGACAATAATTAACTCCTAACTGAATGGCTATATTTGACCCACTGTGCCAGATTGTAAATGGTTTAGTGGCAGTTCATTGTGGCGCAGTTACGTAGTCCCAAGGGTGGGTTTCTTTTTTTCTTATCAGCTGACTCATAAGAAGGAGAAAAATCAATGGCCCAATTTTTATGCAAACACCCCAGGAACAGTATGATGACCTAATTTATAAATGATACATGAGTATCGGGATAAAGTCACTACTGATGGAGATGAGGTTCTCAGTCTCATTTGTGAGTGTCCTTCGCATGCATTTTCTGCTTGTAGTTTACCTAATATCTATCAGTATGTCTTCATCCACTTGCTGTACCTCAGTTGTAGAAAAAGGTAATGTGAAACACATTATAGTGTCATTATCAAACCAAGGTGGCTCTATTCGATTCAAGGGGAAGGCCACTGAAGTATACTAAACTCATTTTTGGCTTGTGCTTTGTGACATGACACATTGTTCTACTGGATGTAACCATTACAAGATGGGTCATTTGAGGTTATAAAGGGATACACATGGTCAGCAGGTATGCTGTGACATTTAAACGGTATTAGGGGGCGCGATGTTTGCCAAGAAAATATTCCCCACATCATTAGATCACCAACACCAGGCTGAACTATTGGCACAAGGCAGTTTGAGTACATGGATTCATGCTGTTTACATTATGTTGAATTTGGATCTTACCATGTACATGTCCCAGCAAAATTTGGGAAGCAGTGACATTTTTCCGATCTTCTGTTATTAGCTAATAGGAGTGGAACCTGAGGTAGTTTTCTGCAAAATATTGTAGCCCATTCACGTCAAGGTTTGATGTATTATACATTCAGATATGTTTTTCTGCTCACCATTATTGTAAAATGTGATTATATGAATTACTGTAGCCTTGCTGTCAGTTCGAACCAGTCTAGTCATTCTCATCTGCCCTCTCTCATCAAGAATTATTCCCTTCCACAGAACTGCCACTCAGAGTTTTTTTGTGGAGATGTGTGAGAAAATACCAGGGGATCAGATTTCTGAAATACTTAAACCTGTCATGTCGGGCGGGACGATGGACTCGAGGGCAGGTGTGGTTGCAAAACAAAAGGTTTTTTTTATTAAACTCACAGAACATAAAACCAGAAATATACCAGATGCAAGGGATCAAAACAGGAGGAGCGGATGAAGGCAGGGCACAAGCAAAATGAGGGTACGATGTCAATGACTGGACTAGTGATGACGGGGCAAACAGGTACTTTTATACATAAACCATGGTCCATCGGGGCCACGTAAGGAAGAAGACAGGAGGGTCAGGCGGATATGGTGGGCAGGATGTGACAGTACCCCCCCCCCTCCAACGAAGGACAAACAGAGTAGGGGACCAAAGGGACCAAATGACAGGACAGACACATTGGGAAAGACGGGACGCTGGACAGGACACAGCCAGGCAGGACAAATGGCATGACAAGGAGTAATAAAGCAGGGATTGGACCAGGGACCAACAGGACAGCAGTAGAGAGCAACGGACCGAGCCACACAGATGAAATAGATCTGGGACATGACCAGGCACCACAGAATAACATCAGACCTCAACGGGGACCAGTGAGCAAAACAGGCAGAGAAAGAACAGGCCACACGAAAACAGGACGGACAAGTAGAGAGGCCACAGAGGCAGGAGTGGAAACAGAAGAGGAAGCCACTGGAAACACAAACCAGAAAAAATTCAAGTCAAAAGAGGGCACTTGGACAGGGACTGAGGTGCACTCAATGAAAACAGGGGGCGTCCAGAAAGTCTTCTGGATCAAGGGAAGTTTGGTGATGACCCTGGGACACAGATTCACCTGAGCCTGTTCAATGGTGACATGGAGCCCATCCAGACTGCAGGATGAGAGGGCCTCAAAGAGCCAGCAGGGCTGGAAGGGACTGAGTGGCCAGTGAGACCGGAGGACACAGAGGGGACTGCAGAATCGGAGGGTGCCGAGGCGACTCTTTGGTCAATTAGGGGATTGTTCACCAACTATCGCTGCAAGCTAGGCTCGGATACTGAGAGCAGGACAGGTGTAGAGGAAATTCTGCAGGTAGAAATGCGTAACATGAAAGGCTTCCAGGAATAGCCGCTGGCTAATTTGTGGAGTCCGGTCATTCTGTCATGTCGGGCGGGACGAAGGACTCAAGGACAGGTGTGGTTGCAAAACAAAAGGGGTTTTATTAAAGTCACAGAGCATAAAACAGGAAATACACCAGATTACAAGGGGTCAAAACGGGAGGAGCAGAGGAAGGCAGGGCACATATAGAGCTACGCAAGGAAGGAGACAGGTGGGTGAGGCGGACACCGTGGTGCCTGATGGAGAGACATTCACTAGTGCGGTGGGCAAGCAGGCACAGGAGACAAGGATACTGAAAAATTCTGCTTAAGGGATCGGGTTTATTAAGGGAAAAATATACAATAGGGATAACCTAGATGGCGGCAGTGTTTATAGTGCTGCTTTCCACACAGGCAATGGATGCATCCGCAAGTGTTTCTTTTCAGCTGCAGTGTGATGGACTCTCATCAGACTGTTAGGTCACAGTGTTATCAAACATCTGAATTCCAAAATATTCTGCACAAAAAATATATAATTCCACTTGTTAAAATATGTTAAAATAAAGATAGTGTAGAGGAATCTTATGTAAACAATTATGATGTCAGTAGAGATTTACAGGAGTGTACTTGTGGCTAAAAACATCAGAATGCACAGCAGAAGGAGAATGTGTACAAAAGTAGAGACCAAGAAGGACTGAAATTGTTCTAAAGAGAGATGGTGGCCCTACTTTTTATTGGGTCCTTAATATTAATATTTTGGTATGGCTGTTTACCTTATTTGAGGGTACATATGCAGCCAGTTCAAAAATTATTCACATCCTTCGTAGAAATGAGGAAAAATGACTGCATAAAACAATAACAGTGATTACTCAAGTGTTTTGCATTAGATTGAGTGGTACAATTATTTTCTTTTCAGAATCATTGGCACCCATGTGTATAATATTCACATCCCCCTGAGAAGAACAACACTGAACATTCTTGAACATCTCCATGACGCAGAACATTTTAAGATCTTAGGATTACATTTGTGGGTTTCGTGCTTCAAATCTGACCACAGGTTTTCAGTAAAAATCGGGTCCTGGCATCAATAATTCTCAAACATAAAACTCTTCCCATGGGTCTACACTAATTGTGCCACATGATATGGCTGAGGTTCTGGATTTACTTTGTGTCAGTCAGTACCAAATCTGTTCGGTAGGTATGATAAAAAGAGGTGTGTTATCCTTGGGTAAGTATGACCGGGCCTGGGCCAACATATCTTGGTAGCAGCTATAATTAGCATGGTAGTGCCGCACAAGGTGTCATGGACAAGCACTGCGCCTGGATTCTGCTCTGAAAATTTCTGGTTCTACACGGGCTGGTGAGCTGGAAGGTAAGGAAGAGAAAACTTCAAAGCGAGTGTGGAGGGACGACATTTTTACTTATACAAAAACAGCGAATGGTAAAAGGGACTGCTTGTAAGATGAAAGAGAAAGGGTGCACATATCCATGTTGTAGCTAATTTAAACTGTTCTAATTTTGTAACACTTAGTCACTGAGCTTATCAAGTCATGTGCTGAGACGGGTATAACAACTACCGAACAACAATTGCGATGGCCTGAAATAAAGTTTTCAGTTCCACCTTTTTTCACCAAAACGGTATATAAATAAAACAGATACTTAAGCATAGTTATACTGTCAGCTTCACTGGGCTAGTACGTTTTGTAAAACTTAAAAAATATACATTGGCCTACATTGAAAGAACAAAGACTCAAAATACTAGGAGGCAGGGCTATATAAACTAAACTCCAGCACAGACATGTGCATATACACTCACCTAAAGGATTATTAGGAACACCTGTTCAATTTCTCATTAATACAATTATCTAATCAACCAATCAC